>BLSH010171086.1:698561-730567 GCA_018402905.1 Glandirana rugosa
CGTCAGTTCCCCTAGGTTGGACGCTTGGACCCTCCTTCTGACCTATTTCTACCTTCGGAGACGTCGCCACTGTGAGTTTGTAAAGTGTTTGGGAGACAATTTTTTATTTTTGGGAGTTTTTTACAAGGGGCAACGTTTAGGTAGTAGTCGGTGTTACGGACGGTGGGAAACTGTTCTTTTGAGGGGTTCGACAGTAGTCGATATATTCCTTTCCCGACCCCTATCATCAACAGTTTTATACCAGCCACCCCGCACCAGACCTGTACCGGCTCACTCCGACGTGTAAACGCCTCGAGGGCCTGGAATGGGCAGTAAGCCCGTGGTATTTGGTTGAATACGTGGCGTAAAATGTGGCCGTACGCCGGTGTAAAATGCGGTGCATAAGTTGGTTTATGGTGCCCGAATGACGGGTAAGGTCCGGGAGCTCCGCAAATGTGCAGCCTCACTCGGCCATGTCCAGACCACGCCCCACCGACCATATTTTGACAACTACTATCCCCAGCCCTTTCCTTATATAGCTGATGACAGCTTGGGGAGTTTTCTTGTCAAAGGGTGGCAGGCATTGTGGCTGATGATGGATTTGCAACGGGGAACATTTTTTGAGGGTTTTTATTTTTTAACAGAGGGTTTGTGAAATGTTTGAGTGTCACCGCTGCAGAGGCTTCCATCTTTATCCAGTCTTCCTCCCAGGTTCGCAGGTTGGATCCCCTTGACTGCACGTAGGAGTCACGGCCGCGGCACAGAGCTCTTCAAGAACAGCACGGGTATGCCGTTCCTTCAGAGCGCATGTGCCTTTGACCGGCTGCTACTCAATAGAATATCCATTCATTTAACCTACAGGTAAGCTTACCTGCAGGTAAAAATACAAAAGTACAGTTTACTACCACTTTAAAGTACATACCAGGCCCAAGGGTCTGGTAAGTGTTTTTGGGGGAAGTCTATCCAATTTGATAAATTATCCTGTAGGAAGAGCTACAGATGAAATTACATTCACGCATATGCATGCGTGCGCCCTAAGCCCGAAAGTACACTGCGGGCAGGCAGTCTGCAGTTGGTTAAACAAAGGTGCCAAACGCATACAAAAGAGATTCACACTTTTCATGGTTATCGTTGTCATACAGGACAAAAAGCGATGGCAAGTCAAAAATTTTGTAAAATTTTGGTAACATTTTGTAAAAAACATCCGATCTGATTCTGTCCGCTGTAAACGGATGAATGGGGATCTGTTCCCTATCTGTTTGGCAGATCAAATCGGATGACATCGGATGATATGGACAAACGGCCCGTTTTTATCCAACATCCCAAAGAGGACAGCGGGCTGTGTCCGCTCTGCATCAGCGGAGCGGACATGGACCTGTCATCTGCCTTCTCAGCGCAGAGATCCCCCCTAAGCAGGCAGATCTGCTGGCAGACGCTGCCAGAGTGGAAGGGGCTTACAGGGGAGATTTACTAAAACAGGTGCTTGTTCAATTGAGCTTTGAAAATAAAACCTAGAAGCCGATTGGTTACCATGCACAGCTGCACCAGATTCTGTGAGCACCAGTTTTAGTAAATCCCCCCTTTTTATGTTGCAAGGAAAAAAATGCTTAGACCCCTTCCACACTCAGGCAGTTTTCAGGTGTTTTAGCGCTAGAAATAGCACCTGTAAAGCGCCTGAAAACTGCCTCCCATTCTCTGCAATGGGTGCTTTCACACCCGGGTGGTGCACTTGCGGGGCGTACGGAAGAGTTCTGCAAGCAGCATCTTTGGGGCGGGTTGGGATACAGTGCTCCCAAACGCCCCTGCCCATTGCAATGAATGGGCAGAGCTTCTGAAGCGCCTGAAAAGCGTTTGAAGCGCCCCGCTAGCGGGTGAAAAGCAGAGCAAAAGCGCTGCTTAAGGAGCAGTAAAGTGCCACTTTTACCATGGACGCGGCCCCAGTGTAAAAGGAGACATAGTCAAGGAACAGACTGTGTTGCAGAATTCCCCAGCATTTGGAGCTTCAGTATCTACAGTACTGCTCTTATACCATGCAAGTGCTTATAGACATGGCATACCAGATCTGTAGCTGTCTAGATGGGCATTGTAGTTCACTATAGCAACAACTCTGTATCTAGCTCCAAATAAGTATAGAAAACAAGCAGGGAGGTTTGTAGCTGCTACAAAAATCAGCCGCAAGGTTTCTGGTGTGGAATGGCAATTAAAGTGTATCTATGGTCAAAATGTAAACTCACAGAGTTATTTCTACATTGTATTTAAATTATTTCTAACCTACTTCTATAAATCTGAAAGATCTTAATATTTGTAAACTTACTTTGTGATGATCCCCATACATTTACTTCCTTGAATTCTGTGACACATGTTCACTATGTCCTGTGGCAGATCCTGCCTTCTGAACTACAGAGGAGCTCAGTGGAGGAGCTTTAGGAGGCGGAGTCAGTATCAATCATTGCTTGCAGTCAGCAAGGCACCATGGGATATGTAGTCCTTAGAAACTGAAAGTAAGCAGCAGAGTAGAAGCTGAAAAACCTGCAGGGAATCCAGGAAGTTGTGGAAAGAGATGGCTGGCAGACAGGCACAACTCACAACACAAAAGGAGATAAGCTTATATTGGATTGGTAAATATAACTGCCCTCTACTGTCAAATTTGTAATTGCCTGTAAATATATCATGCATTCACTTCCTGTCCTTAGGTTGTTGGCTTTGAAACCCCAGATTGAGGAGGAGGAGTGGGATGAGAGATCCCCAAGCCAGAAGAGACTATTATGCAAGTATTGCTGTGATTCAATAGTTTACCTGCAGCTGCTGAGAGTACATACTTGTGACAGGCAGAATTATCTCTGCCCGGTCCTTGTTATTATATCACATGCACATTGTTAGATGGCTAGATCTGTGTTGCTGTATGAGTAGTGGTCACCTTCCAGTATATCCACTTGCCGACCGCCCACAGTAAATTTACGTCATTACTTTGACGTTAAATACCGTTGTTATGGCAGCAGCTATCCAGTTGTCATAACCCCACTATTATTTTGTACTGTGGGCGATTCTGCGTCTAATAAAAGTGGCCCCAGTGGCGGATTTGCCATGGGATTAGGGATGGGTCCCATGTTCGAGTCGAACGTAAGTTGGACTCAAACATCGGGCACTCGCCCGTTTGCAAAATACCGAACATTATGGGGTGTGTGCTGCAAATTCGAGTGCCGCTGAACGCCCCATAATGCAGTGTGCGATCGCGGAGAAATGACACCTGCTGATTGGCCAAAGCATGCACATGACCTGCATGCTTTGGCCAATCACAGCGCGCTCTGCTGTGAGAGCCATGATTGGCCAAAGGCAGGGTGCTTTTGGCCAATCATGGCTCAGGGGGCTAAGTCCGCGGCCCACACTATATAAGGCCTCTTACACAGCGGCCGTATGTAGTGTGTGAAAGTGGAGAATTGAGATAGATTAGCCAGGCTAGTTAGTGTCTTGCAGGCAGATTAGTATAGTATTATACTACTATTATACTATACTATATAGTATTAGATACAGTGTAGCCTTATATACAATCAGTGCAGGCAGTGTAAGGATATATATATATATATACACAGTATAGTATATATATATATTGTGACATAGGGTCTTTAGCTCTTGTGGTAGATGCATTTGGAGTGAGTTCACAACAGCCAGGATCTCTGTTTGAGAGCATAGTAGCCCATGTTTATTAAAAGAAAAGTTCAAAGTAAACAGAAATCACAGGGTTTCCCATACAGGGGATTCCACCATCACTATACAAACGTAAACCTTCGGCCTCCTGGCTCATTAGCGATCAGTAACCGTCCTGGCTATAAGGATCAGTAGCTATCCTGGCAATAAGGATCAGTAGCTCTCCTGGCTATTAAGCGATGCGCTGCGGCGTGACCGCGGGTCACACCTGCCTCCTCACAGATGTAGATGCCCAGACTGCCTCCTGCAGTCTTCGACTCCTGGGGACCGCCTGTCTCCCAGTGTGTGTGTGTGTGACACTGAAGCCTGATCCTGACTGCTCCTATCAGGCCCCCACCCAGCTGGGCAATCAGTGTCCTGGCTCAAGCCAAATTCTGGACCCAGGACTGGGGATTTCCTCCCACATGGAGAAATCCCTGGACTCCAGACCCCAAAACGGACTTTAACCTTCCTAGCGGTATTCCCGAGTGTGGCTCGGGGTGGAATTTCAGCACCAAGAGCGGTAACCCCGAGCCACACTCGGGATTGCATCGCTGGATCCAGGCAATGTTTCTTACCTTGTCCCCTGGATCCAGCGATGTCCTCCCGCGGTGTCAGCGTGTCTCTCCGCCGCTCCGATGCCTCTGTGTGCCGGGCTCCGTTCCCTGCGAGCGTCGCGTCGCACGGGGGCGGAGACCGGCGGGAAATTCAAAAAGTAAAACACACACAGTACATACAGTACACTGTAATCTTATAGATTACATTACTGTATGAAAACATTTCACATCCCCTTTGTCCCTAGTGGTTTGCCCAGAGCCCTGCATGCACTTTTTTATAATAAATGTCATTCTTTCTGCCTGGAAACATGAGAATGTCCATAGCAACCAAAAAGTGTCCCTTTGCGTCAAAAGTGGTTTTTGATCAGCTAGAAAACAGCGATAGTATATAAGAATCATTTGCAGAATTGAGTGATACTGATTTTTGGGGAAATTTATCATCAGAAACTGAAAGTGACGATAGCGACAATTCTGCAACTGAGCAAATTTCTGCGTTTTTGGTTTGATTACATTATTGCATACATTTTATTACTATTATATTATTATTTTTGATAATTATTTTTAGTTATTTATTATATTATAATTTATGATTTCATTTTTCAAACTTTTTCATACCCGGGATGTCTACTAGACTCTTGTTTGGACAGATTTAAGTGAGTTATTCCTAAGAATTACAGGCCTACAATATAAAACGCCAAATTTTCATGCAAAATAATTGTACCACTTTTGGAACAAAATTCCAGACAGAATCATACCGCCAGGGAGGTTAAGAACTGAGGAAACTGAAAGGCCAGTTTGCTCTTAAAAATGCAAATCATCTGGAGCCTGGCAGGTTGAGGATCCTGGGCCATCTCTTCTCTCTAAAGGTGGGACACACCACGCCACACTCTCAAGTGGGGCACTTCTGTGCCAGCTGACCGCTGCGTGGACCTACTTTTTCTTTCGGGTGTGTTTCTACACACGCCCTAGCCTGGGTCCCTGTTTACGGCTCCCAGGTTTGTCACCTAAACCTAATATTGCAGTGGGGACCCTGTCTCTTTAACCCTATCGGTCTGAGCCCTGGTGAGGGTTTCTGCTGCTTTCTGGTCCATGCTTGGCCCTTCCATCTGATATAACTTGGCCACTGGTACAGTATCCACGCCCTTCACTGCCAACTGAGCAGCACCACCTGGGATCATTGCAGCCAAAATGCTTTTCACCTGGCTGTCATGAGGTGAAACTTCAGACACTTCTTTTTTCATCTCTCTGAAACCTCTTCCAGATACCCCTTTTACAGGAAGTACCTCAGCAGCATACCTAAGCACAACTTTTAACAACAGCAAGAAATCCAGCAATTACCCATTTCTGATTTGTTCTGCCTTGTTCTGTACAGCCTGCCATTTTGTGCTCCACCTAGTGGCACTCCACAGTACCAGACCATCAGACTGTGGAAAAGACGCATGCGTATCGTATGGCTGTACGTCCCAGCGTTCAAGCAACTCCCTGAGTGTTATAGTTACAAATCAGGCCTTTGGCTCTGATCCAAGTCCTTCCTGGAGATTTCCAAGACACTGGAAATACAGAGTGACTCACGTGCTGCGACCTGAGAAGTTGCGTTTAACCAAAGCTCCTTCTAGCCGGGGGTATCCACAACCTGGTGCTCTACTAGAGCGCTGCCAGATGCTGGACTTATAGCCAACTTCTCAGGCTCAGCAACAGTGAACTGCTCCAGCACATTACCAGTAGCAACAACATTTTGACATTGTAGCAAAATGGAATGGTAGGACATGAGCATATGCCAGTGTGGAGATGACCCAAAGTGCTCAAACATGCCAAGGCTCCTCGGCATCCGATGGAAAAACATCCATCCCTGAGTCACGGCGTCAGATGACACCGTGGGTGGGACTGGCGAGCATGACGCCGATCCATGGGAGAGCACACCCCGCCCACCGCCACTATCCAGCCTCGAGTGGGAGACAGTCATCGTAGTCCTCCCCTGGGCTGCGATCCATGACAGGATCCCCCCGCCTCCTCCCTGTTCCGGGCGGTGGGCGGGGTGTGCCCTCCCATGGATCAGCGTCATGCTCGCTGGTCCAACCCTCGGCGTCATCTGACGCCGTGACTCAGGGATGGATGTTTTTCCATCGGACGCCGAGGAGCGGAGGTGGGCGGTCCGATCCCCGGCGCATGCGCCGTGCTCTTGGTCGGCTGCACACACCTGTCTCCTCAATGCATCTTGTATGACGCTGGCAGGGACCCGCCCCTCACCTGTGATATATAAGTCAGGGCCAGCCATCACACCACTCTTTAGGTTACTATACCAGTGGAGCACATCCTGCTATACACATAATACTTTTTTCCATCTGGTAAGTCCCTGCTTGGGGGCCTCTATCTACTCCTCCATTCACTTCACTTCTTGGCATGTTTGAGCACTTTGGGTCACCTCCACGCCAGTGGCATTCTTGATTCCACTGGCATATGCTCATGTCCTATCATTCCATTTTGCTTTTGCACCCATCACCTGCGGGGACTTACACATCACTCATAGGATTTTATATCATCTGTTTCCACTCCTCATTCTTCATGGTATTGTCCTATATCCACACTTCTTTACTTTTGGTGGTAAGTACTGACACCCTCCCTTACCTACCTACCTTTAATATGTACCTTAGATATCATTTGCTATTGACCATACAAATCAGATATATATATATATATACATTTTTTCATGCTTGACATTTATTGTAGGTATATGCGGCAGGTGTGTCCTCTCTACGCCATCAAATTGGTTTTTAACCACTCATTCTATCATGGCTGTGCCTTGCCTGATCCCCCGGTGCGGACGGATTTTCCCTGCTTCAGCCCTGGGTCGGACATTATTGTTGGCACTCCCGTTACTTTTTTCAAGTCTAACCACTCTATTTGGCTGACAGGTAAGTAGCTGACCCCTCTTTATGACCAATTGTCTCTCATCCTCATTAGGATTTTATTAAACCATTATTCTACTCATATTTACAGCTACAGACCAATACAGCGTTGTACTCCTGATGAGTGGCTGTTATGCCACGAAACGTGTAGAGTGTTATCAATGCTTATATTCAGTGATTTTTATACCATCTCATCATGCATCTATTCATGTATTTGGTTTTTATCCTGTATATGTAAATTCATGAATTCTTACTTTTATTATATGTCTTGTCGGCCATGTGGTTATGGCATATGAGGGCTGGATTGATGTTTTTCAACAACCATGCAACCTGTATTCAGTATGTACAATAAATTTATACTACTTGATATATTTTGTATTTTGTTTATGTGTAATACCTCATTTAAAGTCCCATGACCAATTTCCTTACTTTACTTGGTAAGTGTTTTTGGGGGAAGTCTATCCAATTTGATAAATTATCCTGTAGGATGAGCTACAGATGAAATTACATTTACGCATATGCATGCGTGCGCCCTAAGCCCGAAAGTACACTGCGGGCAGGCAGTCCGCAGTTAGTTAAACAAAGGTGCCGAATGCATACAAAAGAGATTCACACTCTTCATGGTTATCGTTGTCATACAGGACAAAAAGTGATGGCAAATCAAAAATTTTCGTAACATTTTGTAAAAAACATTTGTAGAGAATGTAGTCAAAAACTGCAGTTATTGGTAAGGGGAAATTTCTGAGGAAGTCCCACCGGTTGATGCAACATGTCAGATGTTTGGCTCCAGATACCACTTCATTTTGGGGGTTCTTGTTCACATTTTATTTTTCACGGATTGTGAGGAATGGGATTATTATTGTGTGATATATATATATATATATATATATATATATATTTTCATTGGGAGCACTGCACATATTTTTGATTTCATAATATTTTTTTCTTGTCAGCGAAACATAAGGTTGTGCTAGCTGCTTTTTTAATTTAGATAAACGTCTGTTCAGGGCCAGATTTTTGTATAATGGTATCCTGGTGGCAACTGTCTAAGGCCTCATTTACAGAGAGTTCTACAGTGCACCGTACACAAGGGCAGCATTTATGTTCAGTGCATCCCCATGCCAGCAGTCCTACTCATGTCAGTTGGGACACAGTGACTGCATGGACACAGCCACTGCTCCCTATTTGACAGCCGTGTGGGTCTGGATGCATTGCCGCGCATGCCAAAGGGTTGATGTCAGGACTCTGTGTAGGCCAGTCAAGTTCCTCCACCCCAAACTCACTCATCCATGTCTTTATGGACCTTGCTTTGTGCACTGATCCAAATCATTTGGTGGAGGGGGGATTATGGTGTGGGGTTGTTTTTCAGGGGTTGGGCTTGGTCACTTAGTTCCAGTGAAGAGAACTCTTAACCTCCCTGGAGGTAATCCCGAGGGGTGGAATTTCAGTACCATTAACGGTAACCCCGAGCCACACTCGGGATTGCATCACTGGATCCAAGGCAGCGTTACTCACCTTGTCCCCTGGATCCAGCGATGTCCTCCCGCGGTGTTAGCGTGTCTGTCCCTCCGCCCGATGCCTCTGTGTGCCGGGCTCCGTTGCCTGCGAGTGTCGCGTCGCATGGAGATGGAGCCCGGCTGGAAATTCAAATAGTGAAACACACAGTATACATACAGTACACTGTAATCTTACAGATTACATTACTGTATGAAATCATTTCACATCCCCTTTGCCCCTAGTGGTTTGCCCAGTGCCCTGCATGCACTTTTATATTATATATGCCATTCTTTCTGCCTGAAAACTTGACAATGTCCATAGCAACCAAAAAGTGTCCCTTTACGTCAAAAGTGGTTTCTCAGCTAGAAAACAGCTATAGTAAATAAGAATCATTTGCAGAATTGAGTGATACTGATTTTTGGGGAAATTTATCATCAGAAACTGAAAGTGGCGACAGCGACAATTCTGCAAATGAGCAAAATTTCAGTGTTTTTGATTTGATTATATTATTGAATAAATTTTATTACTATTATGTTATTATTTTTGATAATTATTTATAGTTATTTATTATATTATAATTTATGGTTTCATGTTTCAAACTTTATCATACCCGGGATGTCTGTCGTACCGCCAGGGAGGTTAAGGCGTCAGCATACCAAGACATTTTGGACAATTTCTTGCTCCCAACTGTGGGAACAGCCTGGAGATGGCCCCTTCCTGTTCCAACATGACTGCGCACCAGTGCACAAACAAGGTTCATAAAGACATGGCGAGTTTGTGGTGGAGGAACTTGACTGGCCTGACCTCAACCCGACAGAAGACCTTTGGGATGAATTAAAGTAGAGACTGCGAGCCAGGCCTTCTCATCCAACATCAGTGCCTGACCTCACATATGCGCTTCTGGAAGAATGGTCAGAGATTCCCATAGACACACTCCTAAACCTTGTGGACAGACTTCCCAAAAGAGTTGAAGCTGTTATAGCTGCAAAGGGTGGGCCAACTCAATATTGAATCCTATGGACTAAGACTAGGATGCCATTAAAGTTTGTGTGCGTGTAAAGGCAGACATCCCAATACTTTTGGTAGTATAGTGTATATGGACTCACAGGGCCATGGCACACTGGCAATTTTGTAGCAGCAGTTTATAAAAGTTTATAAAAGCAGTTTATAAAAGTTTCAGAATCGTGTCTTCCTTTGCCCCTTTCACGCAGACGGACCGATCTGATCCTCCTGTCAGTTTTTCAGGTGGACCCGATCGGACCATTCATTGCTTTCTATGGAAGGGCAGATGCCAACGGACAGTAGTAGCCGGGGCCCGAAGAGAGGCTGTAAGGCAGGCAGTGGTGGTGACAGGAAGTCAGCTGGGCTCAGTTGATAGTGTCCTGCAGCAGGCACAGAGGGGAAGCAGGTCCGAACATGGGACATTACTAGTAAAAATAAAATATGTGCCCAGATTTCATTTAAAAAATCTGGTCACCTTAGGTTAAAATGGACCTAAACTACAAAACAAATAAGATTTGATATCTTATAGGGAACATCTAAGAATGTTTATTCTGCCTAAGCAGTAAAAAGTAAATGAAACCTTTTGTCTTGAATTCCTCCTGAAAAAAAAATAGTGCACTGACTGTGCCTAGAGCCTCATAGCTGTTTATCTGCTGTGTGAGATCGTCTAAGGCACTGATGCTTCTGACTGCTAGTCTCACCAAATTTGGAGTGAAATGTGTTGATGTCACCTCTGTGCTCATCACGGTTCTCCTTGCTGGAGTGGAAGCTGTACCTGAGGACCTGCAGTGCAAGGATTTCCCTGCTTCAGCTTCCTCCATTATCTGGTTCTGTGTTTCCTTCACCTCTTATAGCGCTTTGTTATTATTCTTCCACCAGTCATCATGGGGCAGCTTTGACATGAGGAAGCAAAGCCCTGCCTCTACACCACAGATGGGCACCTCTACACTGAAACACAGAACATAACAATGTATGGCAAGTCAGTAATTTAGAAAAACCAGCTTCTGGGAGACCTTAGGCAATACTGGAACTAGTCCTGTGCCCTCTGCCTGCCTTTTTGGGACTTTTTGGTACAGTTCAGGCCCTGTTTAAGGTTAAAAAAAAACAGTCATGAGACTGATATGGAGACTGCCATTATGGAAAATGTTAGCTGCCTGGCTTTTTATACAAGTCAAATGTTCTGCTCTAACTTGCTGCCAACTAGGTGAAACAAGAATTATTAGCCTTTATTTTTCTGTGAGTACAAGTTTTCTTTATTGCATAATGGACTTATCCTTCATATTCTTCTAGGCTGGATGCTGTACCACCTCATTAAAATGTTGTTGCCTATTGTATAGCTTCTTGAGGCTATATGTATATCACAAGAGATATTATTTTGTCTGATACCTGGCTTCATTATTCTGTGTTCCGCACACAGTCAATTTAATACTGTCCTTAAACTCAGCATGCTATTGACCTCAGCAGTCTATATGGGGAATTAATTCAATTTATAGACTTTCTATGGCTCTCCCACTGGGGACACTGGCTATGAAAGGACTGCATACGTTTTAAACCTCTGCTGAGTAATGCTAATTAAGTGGGTAGACTTCTTTAATAAAATAACCCACGTTTGCCTTTTATTATATCGTACTACCTATATTTCAATTAAATGGACAGAGATGAAAGGGAATGTTTTTAGCTGAGTTTTTTGCTGCAGGCAATTGTTAGTCCTTTGTTTAGTTTTAGGTAACAGATCCATTTTGAAAGTTCTTACATTTGAATAAGTATGCAGTCAGTAAAGGCAGGAATATTGACCTGCAAACTTGCTTAATGGTGATCATTCACCTGTTACCAGCTGCGTAACGCATATATGCACGGACAAAAGAGTGGGCTTTAACGCTTATACACAGCACATATGCGTCACTAGGTGGCCGATGTCTCTGTGCTGAGAGTGCGCTCACTGTACACTCCCAGCACATAGACTGAGCTGTTAAATGAAGCTCTCAGTCCCCACTAACAACAAAAAAAGATTTCGCCTTGGGACTTTAAATTAGGTAAACACAATTGACTAATGAATATAAAAAGAGTAAACATGGTCTCTGAGTTTATTAAGGGTATATAGTAGTTATCATACATGAAATGCATGGACATCAGTGCCAAACCGATCTGGTAACAAACATGGTACAAAAATGCTTAAAGATATTCACATAGGGGGCGTGGCCGGACAAGGCATGTGAGGAGACGCACTTCACGGAGCTCCCGTAGTTGATCCTGCAACGATCCGTTCCTCTGCGACGATCTGGCTTGAAACCTGGGTTCACACACGGAATTGTCCTCCTAACAGCCTCTGGACTACTAGGCAGGCGGCCTGAAACTCAGAATGACATGGAAAGGCAAGGAGGGCGCCGAGGCTTCGGCGGCCCCGGCATTCCAAGATGGCACCGACACCTCACAGCCGCAGCCACAACGCACCCAGCGGAGCACACAGCAAGCAAAAGAGCAGGGGGGTAAGTCGCAAAAAACTTCTAAGACTAAGGAACAGCCCAAAGATATGCTGTACTACACCCAATAGGTCACAGGCTCGGCTGGACCCTCTGCCATGGAGTCCTCCGAACATACACACTGTTCGCACCCTGGGGGCACGGACACGATGGATGATACCCTCCCACTGGAGACTTTCCCTGACACGATCCCAGATCCCTTTGATATCTCAGCAGAGGACACTTCACAGCCCACGCTGACAGAAATCCGGCAGGCAGTACACAAATGTACAGCAACAGTGGAGGGCCTTAAAGATCGCCTAGGTGGGCTTCAGGAATCGGTATCATTGATCCGACAGGACAGAAAATCAGAGAGAGGACCACCGCGGTCAAAGGCCGCGTGAGTGAGATGGAGGATCAGATCCCTCTCTGGTTAGAGATGTAAGGTCGGCAGTGCAGCAGGTGGCCATAGCAAACAATAAAACTGACGACATCGAGAATCTCCTGAGACGAAACAACGTTCGTATAGTGGGGCTCCCAGAGAAAGTGGAGGGTAGGGACCCCACGGCATTTGTGGAACAGTGGCTGCAGGAAGTGTTTGGGAAGGAGGCCTTCACAGCTCTTTACGCGGTGGAACGGGCACACCGCACCCCCCCTAGACCGCTCCCTCCTGGGAACCCTCCTATGCTTGCTAGACTACTGAACTATAAAGACCGGGAGATAGTGCTACGGCTGGCCAGGGAAAAGGGTACCGTCAAGTACCAGGACACCAAGGTCTCCTTCTACCCGGACTTCTCTGCTGAGGTTCAGCGGAAAAGGTCAAGATTTGCGGAAGTCAAGAAAGGGTTGCAGAAGCTTCAATTACCCTATGTCATGCTATACCCGGCTAAATTGAGGGTCACAGTCAATGGTCAAGCTCTATTCTTTGTGACCGCAACGGACGCGGCCACTTGGCTGGACAGAAACGAACAAGATCTGGGCAGGCGCAACCGAGCAGCGGAGGAGGACTCCGCCACTATTTGTGACAGACTCCCCTCTTCTCCCCTGGAGGGGAGAGGGAGACAATGGATACCTCTTCAGTACCCGGTATGTGACTCTATTCATCCCTTAAGCCGAGGCCAAACCTTATCTGACCTCTACTACGACGCTCAACAATCTTCGGACACTGCACTCCCTTCATCGGAGAGAATGAAGAGGCAAACTGTTTGGCTGACTTTTAGGGAAAGCCTACTGTTGTGGGTATTCACACCCAGTTTCCTGTGCTCGGTTGGCACTTGCATACTTTCACCTGCGCAGTTGCGCACCCATTTCTGCATCCGAACAGAAATTTCTCCCGGCTATAGTGGGATTACAGGAAACTCATCTCACTCCAGACACTGTATGCTGTATGGACTACCCATGGGTTGGTAAGAGATACCACTGAACACACACCTCCTTCTCTAGGGGGGTGAGTGTTCTAATCCACATGGCGCTTACCTTTTAGGAACTGGACTCGATGATAGATGTGTCAGGGAGATTCGTATTTTTACACTGCAAACTGTTTAATATCACTATGATCCTTGCTTACGTATACATACCGCCACCGTTTTCAAGGGAGGTGCTCCAGATGCTGTTGTCGTACTTGGCACTGAAGCCCGACCTTCTGGTGCTGATTATGGGAGATTACAACGGATACCTGGACCCATGGTTGGATCGTCACCCACCGGCCTCTCCGCCGGCGGGGGCCAGGGGTACGACCCTGGGACGCTTGCTGGCGGAGATGGGGTGGACAGACGTGTGGCGACTTCGCCACCCCAACATGAAACAATTCTCATGTTTCTCTAAGACCCACGGGTCCCTGTCAAGAATTGATTTATGTGTGGGCTCCATGCAAGCCATTTCGCTGGTTCAGAAAATTGAGTATTACCCTAGAGGGGTGTCGGACCATTCGCCAATGGTGGTATGGCTGGCTGCCCAGCCTGACTCCAGTCTGCCAAGGGCCCCATGGAAGTTAAAAGCTTTCTGGCTTAAATTATTCCCATCCCAGAAACGTATAGACGACCAAATCAAGCAATTCTTCTCCTCTCATGGGCAACATTCCAATTTGATAAAACGGTGGGAGGCCTTTAAAGCTTACCTTAGGGGCGTTTTCATAGCAGAAATTCAAACTGTAAAATCTAATACGACAGCCCTGCTCACCCAAATGGAAAAGCAGGTTGGGCAGCTGGAACTGGCATATGTGTCTGACTCAAAAGAGTCCGCTAGGGAGGCGTGGATAGCGGCTCAGGACGCACTGGATCACTTGAGAGCCTCCACCATGGAACGCAAGCGGTTTTTTGCAAAGCAGGCTTTCTATGAGGAGGGGGAGAAAACGGGTCGCCTGTTAGCTAAAATAGCTAAGTCACAACAACAGTCCCCAGTGATTTTATTAATGAGCCGGAACAAATTGTTACAGAGCTGGCATCTTTTTATGCAGACTTATATGGGGCAAGGGATGACTCAGGCACTCGAGGATTACCTCGCTAATATTACATTACCATCCCTGTCCAGTAGAGACAGTATAAATTTAGATGCACCTCTTACCCTGGAGGAGTTGCATAGGGCGGCCCGTTCTTTCCCTACCTGTAAGGCACCTGGGGAAGATGGTATCCCAATGGAGGTATACACAATGTATGGCGAGGAGATACTGCCTAAGCTATTAGAGGTTTTTAACGCCTCGGTGGAGGCCGGTAGCTTGCCAGAGTCAATGACACGAGCAAATGTTATCCTTCTACTCAAACCTGGTAAAGATCCGCTGGACCCCGGCTCCTACAGGCTGATTCCACTGCTCCAGAGTGACGTTAAACACCTTGCCAAGGTATTGGCAAATAGGGTCAATAGGAGCATAGCTTCCATAATTCACCCAGACCAAGCAGGCTTTATGCCCCAAAAATCTACGGCCACAAATCTTAGAAGGCTTTTTCTAAACATGCAATCTCCGGCGGATAATACAGGGCACCGAGCGCTGTTGTCGCTCGATGCCAATAAGGCGTTCAATAGCGTCAACTGGAGGTACTTATGGGCAGTGCTCTCTAAATTTGGGTTCGGCCCCCGTTTTATAGCATGGGTTAGGCTTCTATACTGCTCCCCAAAGGCGGCCATCAGGGTGTCGGATAGGATGTCGAGGGCGTTTGCGTTGGGCAGGGGGACAAGGCAGGGTTGTCCCCTGTCTCCCCTGCTCTTCGCCATAGCGATTGAACCGTTGGCGGCCATGATACGGGACAGCCCACGTATCGAGGGCTTTAGGTATGGCGATCTGCATGAGAAGATTATGCTTTATGCGGATGACATGCTGCTCCTCCTGGGCGACACCTCCTCTTCCCTAGTTGAAGTGATGTCTATTATCTCAGAGTTTGGTAAGTATTCGGGGCTCACTATTAATTGGACAAAGTCAGCCCTGATGGTGCTGGATGGAAGTCTAGGGGAGCCAGCGACTACTTCATGCCCTGTCCTCAATGTTTCTTCCTTTAAATACCTAGGTATTCAGATTACCCCTAAGATTACGGAATATGGTAAACACAACATTAACCCCTTGTTATCACGATTTAGGGACAAAATAAACACGTGGAACAAACTAAAACTCTCACTGGCAGGTAAAAGTAACCTGATCAAAATGATACTAATGCCCCAATTACTATATATGTTACACAACTCCCCAATTGTGATCCCGCTGAAAACGTTCCGTTGTGGTTAATACCCTTTTCCGCCAGTTGCTGTGGGGCAAAGGTGCCCCGAGGGTCAAACTGGAGCAGCTGCAGTATCCCAATGACGAGGGAGGATTGGCACTTCCCAATCCTTAGCTATATTATATTGCAGCTCAGATGCAGCAGTTGCTGGGTTCCACAAGCTCACACTCGCCTGGTTCGGCAACTCGTCTCCTACTGAGGGGAGCCAGAACAGGCGATGTTATAGAGGGCTTGGAAGCCCAGTGTTTTCAAAAACCCAACAAACTGATGCCCACTTATGTCCTTATCCAGAAAGCATGGAACAAATGTAGGCAGTTACAGCAGGTGCAAGGATTCACTTCTTATAGTCCGATTTGGCACAATAAGATGTACCCGGAGCTGGCCAAGCTGGACCAGGGACCCAGGTGGCGCCACTTTGGGGTGACCCGTTTGAGTCACATATTTGAACAGGGGAAACTTCTCCCATTTTCGGAATTACAGGCTAAATTTTCCATCCCAGCTTCGATGCGCTTTCAGTACTCCCAGCTACGGCATGCGGTGCAGGCTCAGGGGGACGCAGGGGGTTGGGAGCAATCACCAGCCCCGGTGTTCCACCTGTTGTGTAGCAGTAACGACACTAAGGGGCTCATTTCCCGGTGTTACTCCATGTTGCTCAAGGAATACCTAAGGGCATACCCCACTGGGGCGACTGCCCAATGGGAGACAGACATTGGTTCACTGACCAGAGATCAATGGGAGGAGGCGCTCCTGTCGGTCTCCATGAGCTCTTTGAATGTATCTCAGAGAGTTTACCAACTATATATACTACTTAGGGCCCAATACACACCGGTTAAATTACATAGGATGGGTAAACTGTCGGATCCAATGTGTGGAAAATGCGGGCGGGCGCCAGGGGACCTCATCCATTTGCTGTGGAGATGCCCGAAGCTCCACCGATATTGGAGTGAGGTCCTGTCGACAATTAACAGAGTCTTTCAGACTACTGTCCCGCTTACCCCGACAGGCTGTCTGCTGGGCATACTGGAGGAGGAGGTCCCGGTGGAGGGAACGAGAGCGGCCATCTCCCGGGCCTTGTTCCAAGCCAGGAAGGTGATACTGCTGGGGTGGAAATCCTTTGCCCCTCCCAGTGTTACCACCTGGTTGACACATATGGGCAATACTCTAATAATGGAGAAATACATTTACCAGCACAGTGGCAATGAGAGTAAATTTGAGAAACTGTGGGCGCCGTGGTTGGATACACCGGGTTTGAGTCCTAGGGAACTAGTGATGACAAGACTGTTACAAGGTCTTGCATGATATTTACCTAGCGGGACTGCTGTATAGCTGGGGTCCAGGGGGGGACGGGGTCTAGAGATCCGCGGCCAGTCTGGGCTGCTGGGGTGGTGGACACGGGCGGGTGCTTCCCTGGGAGGGGAGCGTAATGGAAGAGGAACGTGCCTTTACTGGTTGGGGGAGGTCTAAGGACCAATGCAATAAAATGTATATGCTTTTTGTGACAATATTATGTTGGATTTGTAAGAATGGAATAATGGAAAAGTATTCTATGTACTGGAACTGGTTGAATTTTTCAATAAAAGCTTTTCTGATTTAAAAAGTTATTCACATATATTACAATAATCCATATAAAATAGTACACAGGCATCTTAAAACTCAACTCGTTCCATGAGCCACTGCTCACTTCTTCAGGAGTGGATGCGTATACAATGTATCTATAATATAAAATTTTAATTGAAGGTATATATCATGTTAGTAGATATTGTTTAACAAATAGTAAGGGGGCCTTTGTATGGGAGACCCCATACTTACAAATCGCTGAGCCAAGGTACCAAAAGCTGATTTCCCAATAGGTGGCAGCAACGTACTGTATTGCGTTTGATATAAAATATATTATATGAACAAATTACTTTATCTATAAGACTAATTTTAACAGATCAGGTTTGTTTGAAGATGCTTCTCAAACAAATGCCTTAGTTAACACTGGCTTTCCTGAAACAATGGGACAGTTGGCAGTTGGTTGTTAAGGTAAACAAGTTTGAAACTAGTGTCTCTATAGATACTGTAAACAATTATATATTTGTGATGGCAGAGTGCCATCTTGAGGTAGAATTTGAGAATGCATCTCTCATAAAGATGCACTCAGATATGTTTTCTTGTTATTCGGTCGTTATGGTAAACAAACTGAGCTATATAAATGTTACCAGGCAGAAGCTGGACAGCTCACTCATTATGCCTTAAGACCGAAGAGGAACATATGTAATCAGCGAACAAGAAAGGCCCCTGATCTCAAGGAGAATTGTTGTCAATGGAGATCTCGAACACAGTAACGGAGTTAAGTCATTTTTAAATGCATTTCCACTGTTACAGACCATAGTTTCTGTTTATTTGCTAGGCTGTTAATTTGTTATAGACATCTGCCAGTCTTGATATGTTATTCCTAATATTGTAATAGTTTTGTATGTACAGCATTTTTGTTCAGTAAAAGCTCATTTATACACTGCACGGGTCTGAGCTTCCTTGCTTATACCGCAAAGTAACCTTGCTAGATAGACGCAAGTAAACACGTACATCTAACCCAGGAGCTGAAGTAGTGGACCCAGCAAAGACCCACTGGGGAACAATTGGAGGGTGATTATGACATGGGAGAAAAAAGTGTATCCCTTGGGGTCCCTCAATGTCCATCATCATGGATAACAACTGCAATAGAAGTATATATACAGTATCTCACAAAAGTGACTACACCCCTCACATTTTTGTAAATATTTTATTATATCTTTTCATGTGACAACACCGAAGAAAGGACACTTTGCTACAATGTAAAGTAGTTAGTGTACAGCTTGTATAACAGTGCAAATTTGCTGTCCCTCAAAATAACTCAACAAACAGCCATTAATGTCTAAACCGCTGGCAACAAAAGTGATCCCTAAGTAAAAATGTCCAAATTGGGCTGATTTAGTCATTTTCCCTCCCGGTGTCATGTGACTCATTAGTGTCACAAGGTCTCAGGTGTGAATGGGGAGCAGGTGTGTTAAATTTGGTGTTATCGCTCTTACTCTTTCTTACTGATCACTGGAAGTACAAAATGGCACCTCATGGTAAAGAACTCTCTGAGGATCTGAAAAAAAGAATTGTTGCTCTACATAAAGATGGCCTATGCTATAAGAAGATTGCCAAGACCCTGAAACTAAGCTGCAGCATGGTGGCCAAGACCATACAGTGGTTTAATAGGCCAGGTTCCACTCAGAACAGGCCTCACCATGGTCGACCAAAGAAGTTGAGTGCACATGCTCAGCATCATATCCAGAGGTTGTCTTTGGGAAATAGACATATGAGTGCTGCCAGCATTGCTACAGAGGTTGAAGGGGTGGGAGGTCAGCCTGTCAGTGCTCAGACCATACGCAGCAACACTGCATCAAATTGGTAAGCATGGCTGTCGTCTCAGAAGGAAGCCTCTTCTAAAGATGATGCACAAGAAAACCTGCAAACAGTTTGCTGAAGACAAGCAGACTAAGGACATGGATTACTGAAACCATGTCCTGTGGTCTGATGAGACCAAGATTAACTTATTTGGTTCTGCCTGGCACTGGGGAGCTACAGTTCAATGAGGGAACCAGGAATGCCAACATGTACTGTGACATATTGAAGCAGAGCATGATCCCCATCCCTTCGGAGACTGGGCCATAGGGCAGTATTCCAACATGATAACGACCCCAAACACATCTCCAAGACGACCAAAATAATGGTGGCCACCAGTGGCGGCTGGTGGGTTTTTTTGGGGGGGGCGGCAAACAACCACCCCACGGGCGGCTGGCGGCACTAACACCTCCCCACCCCCCTGCGCGTGTCTTCCGGTTGGTCCAGCACTTACCCCATCGAGGTGGCGGGTGTCCTCCAGCATGGCAGGGTGCAGGTAGCGGCTCCAGGCTGGCGGGTGCAGGCAGCGGCTCCATGGTGGCGGGTGCGGGCAGCGGCTCCAGGGTGGCGGGTGCGGGCAGCAGCTCTAGGCTGGCGGGTGTGGGCAGCAGGTCCAGGGCGGCAGGTGCAGGCAGCAGCTACAGGCTGGCAGGTGAGGGGTGTGGGCAGCGGCTCCAGGCTGGTGGGTGCGGGCAGTGGTTCCAGGGTGACGGGTGTGGGCAGCAGCTCCAGGGTGGCGGGTGTGGGCAGTGGCTCCAGGCTGGCGGGTGCGGGCAGCAGCTCCAGGGTGGCGGATTGCGAGCAATGGCTCCAGCAGCTTCCTCCCTGGCTCCACGTTAGGCGTCCAATAGGATTAGGACGTTTTGGCCAATCGGGAAACAGGTCTCAGACCTGCTTCCTGGTTGGCGGGGAGAAGATTTAGTGTGAAAATAGCGACAATTAATTCACTATCGTCACACAACTGGGTGGGATCACTGCGCCCCAAGCCAACCCTTTTATGAAGCCTATTAGAGCCTTTGGCTCTAGCCACATGCTTCAAAAAAACACCCCCCCTTTGGAATCCATAGTGCGACGTCCTGATATGTAGATCAGGGGGTCGGACAGATGGATGGGAGGCGGCGCCCATGCAGCCCTAATGGTCGGGCCGCCGCTGGTGGTCACACAAAATATTGACCCATGTCCCAATTTGAACATTTTCACTTAGGGGTGTACTCACTTTTGTTGCCAGCGGTTTAGACATTAATGGCTGTGTGTTGAGTTATTTTTAGGAGACAGCAAATTTACACTGTTATACAAGCTGTACACTCACTACTTTACATTGTAGCAAAGTGTCATTTCTTCAGTGTTGTCACATGAAAAGATATAATACAATATTTAGAAAAATGTGAGGGGTGTACTCACTTTTGTGAGATACTGTATGTCTAAATGATTCAGTAGATACTACAATAGCAGACTGTGCACAAAGGTATATATGTATCTAAATGATATGCAACCTAGTCCAGTAGTGGTGTGGACATGGAGACCGGAAGTGAGTGGTGTAGAATGCAGCTAAAGAGTACAAAATGTAGGGATATATCTGTGAAGGCAGATCCCCACTTATGACTGCTAACCTGACCTGCTCCTGATCATGTGACCACTCTAACAGCCAATCACAGTGGATACATGATTACCGACCAGAATGGACAGGTGGGAAGAGGTTTAACCACTTCAGCCCCGGAAGGATTTCCAGCTTTAGGACCGGAGCCCTTTTTGCGATTCGGCATTGCGTCGCTTTAACTGAAAATTGCGCGGCCGTGCGACGTTGTACCCAAACGAAATTTGCGTCCTTTTTTTCCCACAAATAGAGCTTTCTTTTGGTGGTATTTGATCCCCTCTGCGTCATTTCTGATCGCCACTGCAAAAAAACCCAAATTTCTTACTTTTTGCTAGAATACAAATCCAAAAAAAAAATATAAAAAAACATTTTTTTTCACAGTTTTTGGCCAATTTATATTCTTCCTCATATTTGCGATAAAAAAAATCGCAAAAGGTCTCACATGTGCTAGCTAGGCCGAACAAGACTGGAGGCCTGGTAAATTTCCTTCCAGGTCTCATCAGTGCCGTGTAAGAACTGTGCAGGAGAGAGGAACAAGGAGTTTTGTGAAATAAGTGAATGTGCAGGAGTGAGGAACAAGGAGAGAAATGTGCAGCAAGTGTCAGTGCTGGAGTGAAGAAGGAGAAGTGTATATATGGAGTTGTATATACAGTCAGGTCCATAAATATTGGGACATCGACACAATTCTAATCTTTTTGGCTCTTTACACCACCACAATGGATTTGAAATGAAACGAACAAGATGTGCTTTAACTGCAAACTTTCAGCTTTAATTTGAGGGCATTTACATCCAAATCAGGTGAACGGTGTAGGAATTACAACAGTTGTGTTGAGTTGTGTCTATTTCCCAATATTTATGGACCTGACTGTAGAGGTCCGGTGTAAAGAACTGTTTGATTCTTGGGCATCCCATAATCATCCCTACCCTATCCAAGTTCAAATCCCCTAATAAAACAACAAAACGAAGTACCAGCTTGTTCTGTGTCTCCGGATGTGAGGGAAAAGTGTGATTGAGGCAGCGTGATCAGGTGAACCACAACAACCAGCCACCCCTAAGGAGGCCATTGACTACATTTGGGGGCTCGTATTTGGGATTCATCTGTTTCACGTAATTCTGCCAGTCGTTACCCCCTAGCAATGGAAGTGAACTGAGCCAATGAAATGTGACTGTTTGGTATTAGTGAGGACTGAACCTGGGAAAGGACTGTGCCATTGTGCATAGTAACCAGCAGGAGCAGCCACCAATTGCTGTTCCTGTTTACCCAGTTGCTCCAACCAGCGCTGGGGCAGTGACTTGCAAATTATCTTCCTGCAATTCAGTACTTGTAAAACATGTGCTGTCACCCATGGCAACCATGGCAGGCGATCGTGCCCATGGATTACAAATATGTCCAGCTCTCTGCAAAGGATGGACATTACCCACTGGATTACAAATATGCCCAGCGTACTGCAAAAGCTGGGCATCTTGAACCTTTGCTCCAAACTCCTGCTTACAGTAAAGTATGCCTGGGACTGTTTTCTGTTGTCAAAGGGAGAGACTGTGTTAAAGGTGTTCTTTCCAGTAAAACAGTGGCTACTACAATTACTGTTGCTAACGGCAACCACCAGCAAGGTCAGCATGTCTGGACAAGTCCTGCTAGTGTCAGCATGTCTGCAAGTTTCCATTCTTCACACAAGGGCTTACAGCAGCGTGACCTGCAGCAAGCCTGCTTTTCAGGACTATTGGGGCCAGCCCATCTGGTAACAAGGGGGCGGTGCCATGCCCTGGAAGAGTCTCAGCGCTTGCCACTAGCTTCAGACATGACGAGACAGCGGAAGATGGCGGAAGGTGGTTGTCTTGTGCCAGAATATGCTTACTATGCCAGAGTGTCAGATGCCTACCGCGGAAGTTACCGCCTGGGCCCGGTGCGGCCATTGCAGTGAGTCACTGACCCAGCTAACATCCACACAGCAGGAGCCATCATACTACACGGTGAACCGGTGCACATGTGTTTGTCATCTGCAGCCGCGGAAGGCCAGAGCGGGCCTGGGATCATCCCATCAGGGCAGGTGTTACGTACCTGAGGTGTGAGCCTGACGGTAGGGAGAGTCTTCTCATACAACTCCGCTTGCAGGCTGCTGGGAGTGATACAGCAGCCACAGGAGCGCGGCAGGGTAAGAATGCCTATAGTCAGTCCAGGAACAGCGGAGCTGGGTACTGTAGCGGACCGGCTTGACAGCAGGGCAGGATGCTATGGCAGACTGGCTTGACAGCAGAGCAGGATGCTGGAGCGGACTGGTTGACAGCAGAGCAGGATGCTGGAACAGACTGGCTGGACAGCAGAGCAGGATGCTGGAGCAGACTGGCTTGACAGTAGAGCAGGATGCTGGAACAGACTGGCTGGACAGCAGAGCAGGGTCAGACAGGCAGCATTCAGGCAGATCAGCAGGCAGAAGGAGCAGGCAAAAGGAAGCTCAAAAGGCAAGCCGGGGTCAGGACGGGCAGCAATCAGACACTGGTGAAGAGCAAGCCGGATTAAGGTCACAGATGGCAGGATAGCAGGTTTTCAGGAATCACAGAAGCTGCATACCAAACAGCAATGTGATAGTGCAGCCATTCAGTTTAAATAGCCCGTCTGGTGCCAGTGTTAGTGCCGGGCGTGCGCCTTGATGTGCAAGTGCGCATTGGTGCTCCAGTGCAAATGTGCGTGCGCCGTGGCGCCCGATCATACTGCATTCTTCCTGACATTGCCCCCTCCCTACAGGCACCCTCCGGGTGCCCATTCATTTCTTCTTCTGCAGATTTCTGCGGAAGAAAGCATGTATTAAGTGTGTGGTATGTACATTTTGTGCGGGTTCCCAGGAATTTTCTTCTGGACCATAACCTTTCCACTTGATCAGATATTGTGTTTGGCCCCTTCTTCTCCTGCAGTCAACAATAGCCTCAATCTCAAATTCTTCATCCCCATCAATGATGACAGGTGCTGGAGGCCTTGAGCTACGATCTGGAAACGAGTTGGGTACTGTAGGTTTCAATAGGGACACATGAAACACTGGATGGATCTTGCAGGATTCTGGCAAAGACAATTCAAAAGATACATCATTCATTTTCCTTCTTACCAGAAATGGTCCAACAAATCTTGGTGCCAGCTTCTTTGAAGGACATGCCATCCTTAGATTGGTTGTGGACAGCCAAACCTGGTCACCTGGTTGCAGAATCAATTCTCTTCTCTCTTCTCTTCTTGTCAAACGACCACTTGCTGTCCTCTTGTGCTTTCGCAATGGTCTCCTGTAACAGCAGGTTATTCCGGGAGAAAAAGTCCAAGGTGTCTTGAACTACAGGAACAGAGGACTTCGGAACAAGGTCGGGTAGGAAGGTAGGATGGAACCCATAGTTGGCAAAGAAAGGGGACTGTTTGGTAGCCGAGTGATTGGAGTTATTATATGCAAACTCCGCCAAGGGCAGCAACGCTACCCAATTGTCCTGAACAAAGGAGGTGAAGCACCGGATGTACTGTTCCAGGGTCTGATTAGTGTGCCCGTTGGTCTGGGGATGAAAAAGAGAGTTCAGTCTGTAAAGTCCCACATAAGGCTCTCTAAAACCTGGAAGTAAACTGAACACCACGGTCCGAAATGATATTCTTGGGTACACCATGGAGTCTAACAATCTCTCTGACAAAGACTTGAGCAGTTTCTGCAGCCGAAGGTGTATCTTTCAGAGGAACAAAATGAGCTATCTTTGATAGGCGATCCACTACTACAAAATTAGCGGTGCACTCATTTGAGGGTGGTAATTCAACTATAAAGTCCATTGAAATCATCTTCCAAGGTCTGTCAGGTGTAGGCAGAGGTCTGAGTAATCCCCAAGCCCTGTTCCGGGAACTCTTATTCCGAATGCAAGTGGTACATGTGTTCAGATAGGCTTGACAGTCCTTCTCCAATCCAGGCCACCAGAATGATCATTGCACCAGCTCAATGGTCTTGCGGATGCCAAAGTGACCTACCAAGGGATGGTCATGGCAAACCTCCAGCACCTTTGTCCGAGTTCCCTCTGGTACAAAGATCTGCTCCCCCTTCCATAATAGTCCATCTTTGGTTTGTAAAGTGATTCCTGGAGGACTGTGTAATCCTTCAGAAGCTGATTGCAATTGTGCCAATAAACTGGTATGCAGCAGTAAGAAATTTCCGGCTGGTAAAATGGTATCTGGGTTTGGAATGTCCTTTGTATCTTCATACATGCGTGACAATGCGTCAGGTTTGGTATTTTTTGATCCAGGTCTGTAAGTTATGTGAAACGTAAATCTTGAAAAGAAGAGTGCCCAATGGGCGTTTTGCAGACCTCAGATATTCTAGGCTCTTATGATCTGTGTAGATCAGTATCGGATGTGCTGATCCCTCCAACAAATATCTCCACTCCTCCAGGGCGGCTTTAATCGCCAGCAGTTCCCAATCCCCTACATCATAATTTCTTTCGGCTGGTGAAAGTTTCCGTGAAAAGAATGCCACTGGGTGTGTTACCTCCTTGGCGTTGTGACAGAATGGCTCAAATGGTGCTTTCTGAGGCATCCACTTCAACGATGTAGGGTAAAGCAGAGTCAGGATGGCTCAAGACAGGTGCGACAGTAAATAGTTTTTTCAAAGTTTTAAAAGCAACCTGTTCTTTCTTGTCTGTGGGGACTGTCCAGTCCAATATTGCTGCAACCTTCTGGGGATCCATCTTATTTCCATTGGTGGAAATGATTAGGCCCAAAAACTGGATGCTTTGTTGCTCAAAGCCGCATTTCACGGCTTTGATATTAAGTCAATGCTCACGGAGCCGACATAGCACACTTTTGACATGCCCTCGATGCACCTCCAGTGACACAGAGAAGATCAGAATATCATCCAGGTAAACAACAACAAAAATGTCCAGGAAGTCTTTGAAAATATCATTGATAAAGTACTGGAAAGTGGCTGGGGCATTTCAGAGGCCGAAGGGCATCACTAGGTACTCGAAGTGTCCATACCGAGTACGAAATGCGGTCTTCCATTCATCCCCTTCTCTTATACGAATCAGATTATAAGCTCCCCTTAAATCAAATTTCTTGAAGATACTTGCAGATCTGAGTCTCTGAACCAACTCAGGAACCAAGGCAAGAGGATAGCGGTTCTTTACCATCACTTTGTTTAAATCACGGTAATCCGCGCACAGTCTCAAGGAGTGGACCTTCTTTTCTACGAAGAATATACCTGCACCAGCCGGGGAGGTAGAGGGACGGATAAAACCCTTCTGTAGGTTTTCATCAATATAGCCTTTTAATACCCCTGATTCCCGTTCTGACAAGAGGAAGATGCGGCCAAAGGGGATTTCAGCTCCTGGAAGGAGCTCAATGGGACAGTCATATGGTCTGTGTTAAGGTAGTGTGTCAGCTCCTCGCTTACTGAAGACGTCCAGAAATTCATGATAGGTGTCTGTAACCAGCTGACGTAACTCAGGGTCTGTGTCTGTGCACAGCAAGATCGTGGATGATAGGGATGGTGTTTCCAGACAGTGTTCTTGGCAGTGATGGCAGGGTGATAGAAATGTTCCCAGTCTTCCAGTCTATTCGTGGTTTATGGGCCTGTGACCATGGTAGGTCCAGGATGACAGGAAATAAATGGGAAGAGATGGCATCTAGGCGCAGCAATTCCTGATGGTTGGTGGAAATGACAGTCAGTATTGGTGGGGTCTCTTTAGTTACCAGTCCTGACTTAATACGAGACCCCTCGGCCATGAATACTGTGAGTTCTCGTTCTCTGGTCTGTAGGGGAATGTGCTGTGGAACGGCAAAGGACTGGTCGATGAAGCAGCTGCAAGCGCCTGAATCAATAATTGCGGTCACCGACGTGGTTCCTCCTGGCAGCTGGAAAGAGATACGTAGAGCAACATGAGCTGAGCTTGCAGACATGGCAGGCAGGGATGACTGATCAAGAGAGGATAAGGACTGGCACTTATGCAGCTTGGCAGGACAAGTGCACACAAAGTGGCCGGCCTCCCCGCAGTACAAGCACAGGTTGTTCATTCGTCTGCGTTGACGCTCTTCCGGGGTTAGGGAGGTACGGATCAGGCCCCACTGCATGGGTTCGGGGGCCCTCTGGCATGGAAGAAGTAGGACCCCTAGGGGCCGGATTAGAAGGAACAGGAGCCTTTGGCAACATCCAGGTGGGACGGAACTGCTGAGTGGATCTCTCTGCTCAGCGCTCCCTTAGGTGCCAATCAATCTGAATGAATAACTTGATCAGGGCTTCCAGGGAATTTCGTATTCCAACCCGAGCGAGTTCATCCTTCATCCTTCAACTGATGGCATCATTTCAATTAGTGTCTGCACTCCAGCGTCTAAAGTCCGTGACATAGTCCTCTGCCGCTCTGCGGCCTTGCTGGAGTGCATGCAGGGCTGCTTCGGCAGTGGAAGCATCATAAAGCTGGACCATGGTGTCAAAGAATGTTTGCATGGTGTTGAGTTGTGCTTTGTTCTCTTCCAACCGTCGATGTGCCCAGGACTGAGACTCCCCCTGCAGGAGGGAAATGATAAATCCCACCTTGGTGGCTTCTAGGCAAAAAGTCAGTGGCTGAAGGGCAAAATAGAGCTGGCTGGCGTTGCGGACGGCTCTAAATTTACCCCAATCACCAGAAAATCTTTCTGGAGTCGGCACTCGAGGCTCGGGGGGCAACATCACCATTGAGGGACTGGGGGATGCGTCGGCTTGAGCAGACGATGAAGCCAGGTCGGAGGTCCTGTTAGACACTGTTGCTGGAGAAGATTGGACTTGTTTATCCAGGCGAGTATATCCATTATGGAGAGACTGTACAGCTTGTGTCAAAGCAGCCAGATGATGACATATTTCATCCATCGGAGAGGTACCCCCAGCAGGCTCAGTCATGGCTGTTTGGTACTGTTACGTACCTGAGGTGTGAGCCTGATGGTAGGGAGAGGCTTCTCATAAACTCCGTCTCGCGAGCTGCTGGGAGGAAGAGGCGGGGTAAGAGTGCCTATAGTCATTCCAGGAACAGTGGAGCTGGGTACTGCAGCGGACTGGCTTGACAGCAGAGCAGGATGCTGGAGCGGACTGGCCTGACAGCAGAGTATGATGCTGGGACAGACTGGCTGGACAGCAGAGCAGGATGCTGGAACAGACTGGCTGGACAGCAGAGCAGGATGCTGGAGCAGACTGGCTTGACAACAGAGCAGGATGCTGGAACAGACTGGCTGGACAGTCAGATATCCAGACACCAATATTTTAACAGGGAGAGGGTCAAGAATCTACCTAGGCTCTCCTGGTTCCAGCGGGAGGTACAACGGAGAGTTGCCCTAGAGTGGGGGCTGTACCACCCTTACATCCCACCCCATGTCATTGACATTGTTGGGAGCTCAAGAGAGTAGTGGGAGAATGAGATGACATGGGAATACCTTCACGTCCCTAAACATTTGAAGGGACCAAAAAGCAGCTGCTGGTAGAGGTTCAAAGATTTGAAGGAGTGAAACCTGGGGCGTGCTATACTGAAGGACTGTGTGATAGTAATCAAGGCGGGCCAACCCGCAAAGAGTTACTGAAATTCAGTTTGGGAAGAAGGGGGAGGCCGGAAGAGGTTGCCCGATCCCCGATATTACATCTAGAGACTGTCTGGAGTACAGCAGATGTAGATGCACTCCAAGGACTGCTGGGAAAAGTAGCAGAGTGTGTTGTTCTTCCTGACTGCCAGAACAAGCCAGCCTTTGAACCTTGTTGCCCAGAGAGGGGCCCCTCCCAACAGGAACTTTAAAGGGAACTAACTTTGCTTATGCCCTTTTCCTCTTTTCTGCTTCTGCCAGTGGGATCCTAACCCCTCACTGACAGAGCAGGCAGGAAAAAGATTTGTTTTTGTGTGCTGTGTGGTTGTTCTGTTGGGAGGCTTATAACCCCTCCCAATAGACCTGTTGTTATTTAGTTAGTTGTAGTTTTGTTGTTTTATCTTCTCTTAGGATCCCTGGGATAGAACGGTAGTTCATCCCCCATCTGGCGAGAGTCAAAACTTTCTTCTACAACTGTGTGAGCAGAGTGCTTTTCTCCCAGGAGAAGTTCTCTGGCTTGGGAAATGTATATTGATTATATTTACATGCTGTTAGTAGTAGGGACAGTAGTTAGGAAAGTATATTACTGTGTACAGGTGTAAGTAGCCACAGAGATTGAACTATATTTTTGTACTTATTTATTTGTATAGTCCCCATCCAGGTTTGCTCCCTTTTCCCCCTTCCCAATTTTGGATCATCGGATGCCCTGCTCCTGGGCCCATGAGCTATTTCTCGAAAATTTTCAGCTGGGGACCAGCTGAGGTTTGGTGGTGGTGGGGGGGGGGGGGATGAGTGTAGCGCCTTCTACGCTAGGTAGAAGTTGGAATGAGATTTTTGCTAGGTGAGGCAAATTAAATTAAATGCAAGCATGATTGTTTTGATTCTGGGCTGGGAGTGGCTCAGAGTAGGGCTGGATGATTCACAGTTAGTGTCATCAGGACCTCCCACTTCTTTCCAGAAGCTTCTGGTGTTTTCTGGGAAGAGAGGTGGGAGGGGAGGTGTAGCCATCTGGGGTATTCTGAGGAGCCCTGACTAAATCCCCAATCTGGATTAGCAAGGGGCAGGCCTCCTTAAATATCCAGGGTCAGCCCAGTCTGGGGAGAGAGGCCGGGTGGAAGTCTGAAGATGTGATATTGTAGAGGCTGTTGCGGCCCAGGGGGAGCTCCCAGTCTGGGGGGGGGGATGTCCCTGGACCTGGAGTGCTCGGGTGTCAGGAGTCGGTGAGCGACACACCCTGGGAGGCTGGAGGAGGCATTCCGGAGCAGATTAGGGTGAGAGACAGTCTGGGAAGGATGCAGAAGCCAGTGTGGGATTTTGGTGTTGCTGTGGCAGTGGAGGAGGCCATTGCAGCTGGAAGAGCTGGCAGGGCCTGGAAGAGGATGGGCTGGGAGTTGTAGTCCATCGAGGTTAGCTAGCACCAGCAAACTAACTTTCTACACAAGGGGAACCTCAACCCCATGCCTGCAAAGGGCGATCCGGAGGCCTGGTAAAAGCTATACCAGGTCTCACATGTACTAGCTAGGCCGAACTGGAAGACTGGTAAATTTCCTTCCAAGTCTCATCAGTGCCGAGTAAGAACTGTGCAGAGAAAGGAGCAAGGAGTTTTGTGAATCAAGTGATTGTGCAGGAGTGAGGAACAAGGAGAAAACATGCAGCAAGTGTCAGTGCTGGAGTGAAGAAGGAGAAGTGCATATACAGAGTTGTATATAGAGGTCCCATATAGAGAAGAGAAAAGAACTGTTTGATTCTTGGGCATCCCATAATCATCCCTACCCCATTCAAGTTCAAATCCCCTAATGATACAACAAAACAAAGTACCAGCCTGTTCTGTATCTCCGTATGTGAGGAAAAAGTGTGACTGAGGGCAGTGTGATCAGATGAACCACAACAACCAGCCACCCCTAAGGGGGCAATTGGCTACACACACAAAAGTGTAACTCCCGCTTAGTTGCTTCCTCCCACCTGTTTTTGACAGGTCCCCTTCCCCACTTGCGGGAGACCGGGCCGCGGCTCAATCTCCCGGAAGTTCGGCCCCCTCCTCTTTCCTCCAGGCCAGTCAGAAAGCGTAGTGCGCTTCGCGCATGTGCAGTAGAGAACCGGCTGTGAACCCGAAAGGCTTAACTGCCAGGTTTCCTTACCTAGAAAGATGGCGGCTGCACCCGACAGTCGATATGAAGATCGGCTGGGGTGCCGACATCGTGGGCTCCCTGGACAGGTAAGTGTCCATATAGTAAAAGGCAGCAGCTACAGTATTTGTAGCTGCATTTTTTAATTTTTTTTCCCAAAGGCGGAACTCCTCTTTAATAATAAAAAGTTGATAGTGCTAAAGTGTGAACCTCCAAAAGCAAGTCAGTCATGGTTCTCTTTCAGCTAAACCCCAGTCAAACAGCTAAGTATGTTGCTGAATACGTATATGGGAGCTGTAATTCTACTCAGCAATGAGATTTACACAGCCATATCCGACAGTAAAGGTAGATCAATGACTTTTCTATACTGCAGTTAAACAATCTCTCTTCTCTCTCTTCTTGTCAACATGTTCCCAGTTAGCACATGTGCATACAGAACGGACATGCAGTCAGGGGAGGCAGGGTGAGGCAGAGCCTCACCTGCCATGAACATAAAAGAAAAACAAAAAAAAAACAATTGACTTTGAGGGTCGTAGCTGAGAGACCCCAAATTTGGGGAGTATGTAGCTGAAGTCCTACCCCACCACTGGTCACATTGGGTCTCCTATCGTTCCGGGGATACGGGGCTCCATGTGCAGCCTGTCAGAAGCTACATACAGAGTGGCCAGTTTAAATGCAAGCTGGCACACTCTGAAGCAGACTGAGAGGATGAGCTCACAGTGCCTCTCACTTCTTGTCAGGGGCACTGAGATTAATGGGCAGCTTGGAACCTTGGACCAATGGTAAAGCACCATTGCTCCAAGTCGTCCAATAAAAATTCTGCAGTGGAGGGTGGCCTCTCACTTCAGAAGAGGGCAATTGCTCCCTTCCAGCTCAGCCCTCTTAACTACAAGGAAACACATGGGTTTATGTGTATAAGATTTACCTATAATCCCATGTTTTTCTCACACAGTTAAGAGGGAGAATGAGAATCTGCTGCTGCTGAAAAGGTACAAGCTAAATCATATATTATTATGCTACAGTATCTCACAAAAGTGAGTACACCCCTGACATTTTTGTAAATATTTTATTATATCTTTTCATGTGACAACACTGAAGAAATGACACTTGTATAACAGTGTAAATTTGCTGTCCCCTCAAAATAACTCAACACACAGCCATTAATGTCTAAACCATTGGCAACAAAAGTGAGTACACCCCTAAGTGAAAATGTCCAATTAGCCATGTTCCCTCCTTAGTGTCGTGTGACTCGTAAGTGTTACAAGGCTCAGGTGTGAAAGGGAAGCAGGTGTGTTAAATTTGGTATTATTGTTCTCACTCTCTCATACTGGTCACTGGAAGTTCAAAAATGGTTCCAAAGTATGTGTGCTATACAAAACCTGGGGCCCGCATTTTAGTTTTCAATGGGAACCTGAGAAACCCCAAGTCCCGTAGAGTTCCGGTAAGCAAATTTTGGTCAGCTCTCCTGATCAACAGTCTGGTGCAGCCTTCGCTTTCATTACTCTTAATAAAAACGTGAGATAGACCTGATGAGAATA
>BLSH010171086.1:730577-743398 GCA_018402905.1 Glandirana rugosa
ACACTTTGCTACAATTTAAAGTAGTGAGTGTACATCTTGTATAACAGTGTAAATTTGCTGTCCCCTCAAAATAACTCAACACACAGCCATTAATGTCTAAACCATTGGCAACAAAAGTGAGTACACCCCTAAGTGAAAATGTCCAATTAGCCATGTTCCCTCCTTAGTGTCGTGTGACTCGTAAGTGTTACAAGGCTCAGGTGTGAAAGGGAAGCAGGTGTGTTAAATTTGGTATTATTGTTCTCACTCTCTCATACTGGTCACTGGAAGTTCAAAAATGGTTCCAAAGTATGTGTGCTATACAAAACCTGGGGCCCGCATTTTAGTTTTCAATGGGAACCTGAGAAACCCCAAGTCCCGTAGAGTTCCGGTAAGCAAATTTTGGTCAGCTCTCCTGATCAACAGTCTGGTGCAGCCTTCGCTTTCATTACTCTTAATAAAAACGTGAGATAGACCTGATGAGAATATCTTGTAGCTACTGACACATCTCAAACACATTTTAGGCACTCTACCAGTGCGGCACTGGAAGAGAGGCCCGTGCCAGTGTGATAGAAACTTTGGCGTTTTTGGCACCAGCTACGGGAACAGAAAAACACTGTGGAGAACAGACAGTACAGAGTGCACCGGTCTCACAAGCATAATCAGAGGACAGGATGTACTTATCTTATGTATGGTTTCACGTCAAACCTTCCAACCAATTTACTGGTCTTTGCAACGACCTTAGTCAGCACAATAATATTCTGCTCTACTGCATGAGCCAAAATTTCTTGTTTCTCAGAACAAGGGTGGACGCTGCGTACCCTATGAGCCTCACACCGCAAGAGCACGCCGTTTTTTTCCAGGAACACTGTAAGTTTACAGAGGAACATCTCATCGTCTTGTTCCTCGAATTAAAGTGCATTATCTTTAGATTGTTAAAAAATGGAGGCATCATTCTAAATTAACATTTAATAAAAAAAGATCATTAATGGTGCCCGTTTTTTTACGTGCTTTGAATAGAATTCTACATGTAAAAGTCTCAGTTCAAACTAACACTTCAGGTTTTGGTGAGGGCTGAAATTGTCTATTGGCTGCTTTTGATTATCCATGAAATGGGTGGGGTATCTTCCAGCGAGAGATCATAGCTTTACTATGTGCATTATTTGTTAATCGACCATCAAGCCAAGCAGAGTAATTGCATTCTTTAGGACCTTGTACTTTCATTGGGAAGGAATAATGTCAGCCATTTTTTGGTTTTGCTGTTTTTCGGTAATGTGAGCTTTTTAGACAGTTCAGCCAAACATTTTTGTTTTTTAAGTTTGAGAAAAGTGAGTGAAGGTTAGAATATTTGTTGGGTTTTTGATTGTTGTCTCTCTCCCGATTGGGAAGTTTTCCCTCACCTCCAGTCCTTGGGATGCCTAATCACACCCTGAAACAAGGGAAGTCACTGAGACAAAACGTGAGAAAAAATCTGTTCATTAAAACCCAGACAGCAAGAAAAATACAAACATACATTGTGTTTTAACTCCCTAGTGCATAACCTGCAGACAGGTCCACACGTCTCCCTTTGACACGTATTGTGTGGCTCCCAGGACTCCTGCAGACAGTAATCTGTGTTTTGGTGTTTACTCAAGCCAGTGAAGAAAAATATTCTCCTTTCACACCTGATTCACTGTCGTTTTTCAGGTGTTTTTTAAAATCTTTTTTTGCAGCTTTTTACAAGCTTTTTTAAAACAGAAGTATACTACAAAAGTTTTACAGCGTAGCTATGCCCCCGACCTAAAAGCCTGGTGGTGACCTCCAGAGTCAGGGACAGCTGACATTCCTCCTCAGGAAGCAGGTTACCAGGCATGGTGGGTGTAATGCAAGGTGGAATGATTGGGCGACAGTCACTTTTGAAATGAACAAAAAGAGATTTATTGTCCCTTAACAAGAACTGGGGGGAGAGAGGATTAGGGCCAGGACACCCTTAGGCAAATGCAATATGCAAACAGGCAGACTCGGCAGACAAAAAATAGAAATAGGCTGACAGCGATACAGAAAAAGGGCCTTTAAGCTGAATGCAGCAATCTGTATTTTTGTAGCAACTGTTGTCTCCTATAGCAACACTTCACTTTCAATACTTCACTGTAGATCTGCACACATAACTCACAGTATCTCACTGTAGATCTCTGCTCACATCTCAAAGTATCCCATTGTAGATCTTCACTCACATTTCACAGTATCCCACTGTAGATCACTCAAGCTTCACCCACGCTATCCTGTTGAGTCCCTGACTTGACTCACAGCTACATGCTGTACTTATCTTCAAGGTGCACCCATGCCTCCTGCTGGGTTCCTGGATGAGACTACTGAAGCTTTCTTACCTCTTCACCATCCCCGGCTAGTGAAAGGGCTGCTCTGGTACTTCTTCAGACCTCCATCCTCTCTACACCTGCCTCTGATAACAGGAGTGGTCGTCCCTTTGTGGCAACTGCTTCTCCTGTACTGCTGGCACCGATCTGGTTCTCCCTCAGGCAGAACCTCTTCAACTTGGTTAGGCTTCTGACTCAAAGTCTAACTCACTGCTGCTTGGATTCCTGGATAGGCCTCGGTCAGGCCTAGCTGCCAGGTGCTCCTGGGATAGGCCTCAGGCTTCTGGCCTTGCAACCCGGAGCCATGTGACACACCCAGGCAGCCACCGGGTGGCAAAGAACCCAGATCACCTGACTCTTCCCGAATAAATAGTTTATCCCAGCATGCTTGGTGGCCAAAAGAAGCCCCCTGCCGATTGGCTGAGACAACATATCCATTCATAATCATGTCAATTGTGCTCCATCATTCTAATGTCAGAAGCAGCAGTGCCACCCTGTGACAGAAGAGAGGGACTACACATCAGCCTCAGGCATAGGGCAAAAATTAGTGGATCCACTACCAATTAGCTAGGCTAGTTACCACCTAGCACACCTAAATTTGTTAGCAGCCCTGTCTAGGACCAGGGTGTTACAACAGCTTCAGCTGTTATGTTTAGCCAACAAAAAAGCAGTAGAGTAGAAAACGCTCGTAAAACGCTTCAAGTCAGGCGTTTCTATTGAAGTCTATGGGGCCAAAAATTGGAAACTGCCAAAGAGAAGCTCATGTACTTTTTTGAGCTTCAGGTGACAGAATGCTTATATATGAACAGGGGCCATTCATACATGGTTTTACTGCCCTCTATCACCTCCCGCAAACAAGAATTAGATTACCTGGATGTAATTCAGAATTCTTCAATATAGGCCGTGGTACGAGACAGGGTTGTCCTCTGTCTCCTCTATTATTTGCACTTGCATTAGAACCATTGGCCATAGCAATAAGAAATAACAACAATATTCAAGGCTACAAGGTTGGTCCTAAAGAATTCAAACTTTCTATGTATGCAGATGATGTACTTCTTTTTTTGACAGACCCAATAACATCAATCTCCGCCCTTAAATCGGATCTAAATACCTTTCATGAACTCTCAGGCCTGGGAGTTAACTTTAACAAATGTACAATCATGGGCATTAACACAGACATAAATTTAATTCCCCAACTTAAGAATTTTAACCTTAGATATTGCCCAGAAGTCTTTAAATATTTGGGCATTAACATTACCCCCTCATACAACACACTGGCCTTTAATAATTATAACTCACTTTTCAACAAAATTACAAACATAATTAAATCATGGACATCTTTTCATATCTCCTTTTTAGGCAGATTGTGCGCCATAAAGATGATAATCTTACCCAAATTATTATATATATTTCGTGCTTTCCCAACACTAATACCTAAGGGTAAAATAGAATACATCCAACGCCTTATAAACAAATTCATTTGGCTTAATAGGAAGCCAAGATGCAGTAACGCTGTCCTTTATAGACCTCAAAACCAAGGCGGCTACGGTCTCCCAGACATATGGCACTATTATTTGTCATCCAGATTTTCACAAACAATTCAATGGTATGCTGAAGCTAAGCAGATCCCATGGATAATATTCAAACAATTGTCTGTATACCCATACTTTTTGGAGGGTTTATTGTGGTCTAACTCAGTGCGACACAATGTACTCTTAAAATATAATAAAATAGTTACCCATTCATTACAGCTATGGGAAAAATATAGCCATAGTTTATGTTCTCCATCCTCTCCCCCTCTACTGGCCTCATACTTGGGAGACCCCCGCCTGCAACATGCATTTGAGTACCCCAGGTCCTTTATCACTTGGATCAACTTGAGACTCACTAACCTACAAGCCCTCTCCACACATTCCGTCTTTAGCACCTTTGATACCATTCGAAAAAAAATTTAATATCCCTATTTCTGAACACCAAATTTATTTAACAATTAAAAATTTCTTCGCTAAGTACTATGCTCTCACAATACCCCCTATTGGAAATATCCTCGAGAAATTATGCGCAACAGCACCGAGGCAAAAAGGCCAGATCTCAATTCTTTATAATCACTTCATGGAACATGTCATATCCACAAAAGCTAAATACATGATCCAATGGGAATCAGACCTGAATTGCTCATTCTCACTCAAAGAGTGGTCCATCATGATAGCTAACTTAAACAAAAGCTCTTGCTCAACTGCCTTCAAAGAAACTCCACTAAAAATGTTTACCAGATGGTACATGACACCATATAAAATCCACACATACTACCCAAGTATTTCTCCTAGCTGTTTTAGAGGCTGCACAGAACATGGCACAATACTACATACTTTCTGGGAGTGTAAATTATTGAAACCAATATGGTAAGCTGTCAATCAAATTATTGATAAGTTGGCGAATGAACACATTACTCTGAAACCACAGTACTGCCTCTTATTCAGTAAATTCCCAGTTCTCACTAGACCCCAGAATAACTTAGCACATACACTGTGCAGTGCCACCCAGTGGATGATTGCATTCAATTGGAAATCTCCCACACTCCTATGGCAACAAATTTTACAAAGAATGTCCACTATTAAATTTACAGAAAAAATATATCACACCCTGAAAGATTCCATGCACATCTATAATAATAAATGGGATCAATCTTACTGTGTTTAGATGGATGTTCAATACAATATATCTTTTTACATGTATTGTACTTTTGATCTAAAAACTCTATATACCTTGCCTCACTGTTACCATTTTACTGTCATTATGACATGTGTATATCGATTTTTGTATACTACCTTCCAATAAAATTGTTTGTAAAAAAAAAAATGAACAGGGGCCATTGATATGAATGGGATTTGGCTTGTTGAGCGTTTTAGAGCTACAAGCTTCAAGCAGAAAATCGTTCAGGCTGTGTTCACATTAATACGAATTGGATGGCGGTTTCCCCACATCGCATTTGCGTGACAGGAGACTGTGACTGGCTTTTTTCACACATCTCTGAGGCTGCTGTGGAGCGCATTGCACAAGGGTCCAGTGCGTCTTTGGCTCTGTTTTAGGTCCGAATTCAGGCAAAAATCAGTGCCTGATTCATCTCTGAAATGGAGAACAGGGATGCACCGGACCCCTGCTGTGAGCCGTATCTGAATTCAGTGTGAACCCAGCCTCAGGTGTGAACGGGGCCTTAGAGTTGCTGGTTTGGGCTCTGTCACAGTATCTTAATTTTTTTTTTCTGTCCATTTCTGTCCTCTTTATTTACAGTACTTTCTTACAATATTGCTCCTGAGGTCCAATTCACACCTGAGAAGAGTGTCTCAGTGTGGTCATTTTGCATCTTTTTTACATCTCTACAGGAGTTCTTGAGCGTTTTTCTTGTGGGCGTCTGAGACTTGAGCATTTAAAAAATATATTTTTAGCCAATACAAAGCTAGTAACTCGAAAAAAATGCACTATGTGTATTCAATAGTAAACACTAAAACATAGACTTCTGTTAGCAGAAACCCAGGGGCAACACAGTAAGTGTCAAAAGGAGAAGTATGTTTCCAGTTGCAGGTTATTAAGAGTTTTAACTACACTTAAAAAAATATTAGATAGATTAGGTTAGACCAGTGATGGCAAACCTGGGCACCCCAGATGTTCTGGAACTACATTTCCCATGATGCTCAAGTGAGGCCCGGAGCGTAAAAAAAAAACCAAATAGCGTAGGGCAGGCATGACGGGGTGAACAGGGGAACAAACATGTTAGGGGTGGTTAATGAGAGGGCTTAGTGGGTTGGGAGGGGTTAGGAACTTTAAGGTGGGGTGGTTTTAGCCCTGGCATCCAGTGGAGAGAGACACAGGAAAGAATTTCTCCTCTGCCTGCAGCATGCATTCCCTTATAGCACCTGGTGGCCAGGATAGCGGACATGGACAGGCTGCTGGCACAGCTTAGAGCGGTGCCATCTTCCAGAGGGGTGGATTGGCTGCAAGAGCGGGTCTCTTCTTTGTTGGGGGACTGTGCCCTTTGGGTCTGCAGCGGGGGGGCTGGAGTCACCACAAGCTTGGAGGTCTCGACCTCCGGAGTGCTTTTCCCCGGACTCCTCCCCCAGAGCTCAGCGCCAACATGGGAGTCCTGATCGGGTCCCTTCGGGCCCACCAGCCAAGTGATCCTCCGCTTCAGCAGATGTGTCGCCTGAATGGTATCCCCTCCATTGGCAGAGCTCGGCGGGCGGGACATCTGGGGCTGTCAGCGCCTCTCCCAGGCCCGCCCGGCGTCAGAGTCAGGAGCACTTGGACTCCTTCCCAGGTGATGAGCCAGCCAGGGAGGCGTTTCAGCGTGGAAGTCATGCAGTTGCGGGCGTTGGGTCTTTGCCATCTATGGTCAGCTGCCTCCCTAGTCCAAGTTGTGCACAGGAGAGGACAATGACGAGGAGGAGTGGTGCATCCAGGCCTAGAGCAGGGCCCAGCAAATCAGCCAAGAAATCGGTGGGCGGATCTGGTGCGAGGGGGCAGGGCCAGCAGCAACGTGGATCCTCGGCATCCAGGTCCCAAACTCCAGGAGTGCTTTCAGTGGTGGTACAGCCGGCTGCAGAGAACAGATCAGAGGGTGAACTTTCCTGTTCCAAAGAAGAGGAGTCACGCGGCCGCCCTACAGCAGGAGAGTCTGGAAATGCAACTGGTGGAATCCCTCCTAGGCAGCCTGGTGAGTCTTCTGCTCCTTTTTTGTCTGCATGCTCTGCTGTGAATGGGATTGGGGAGTGGTGCTGTCCCTCTTAATGTTTCTGTGCGATCGGATTCGGGCGCAGCCTTTGCGCCTTCTGGGGTGGGCAGTGGACCCACCGCATTAGGGTCTGATAAGGGGTTGAGGGGATTTCCTTTTGGGTTTAAGGGACCTGGTACAAAGCCTTGACCCAGCAGAGGGTGTCCAAGTCACCCCGGCGGCAGCGTGGGTCCCGCCAGTTGAGGATATTGTGGCGGACGGGCTGACATCTGGGTCCATGGATGTTTCAGATGGTGGGGTGGCTCCCCCCGCAGTGCCAGTATCAACTGCAGTGGTGCCCGCTGCATCGGGCCAGATCACAGCATTGGACAATTCAACATTGGGAGACAAGCCTGGAACGTCGGGGGAGGCCAAGACAAAAGCTGATTCTGTAAGGCTTGCCGACTCGGCAAAGTGTGAGGTCTACGTCTGTTTTGAGGGACCTCTGGGTACGCACTTGAAACCAGAGGTCTGTGAAAAAATTTGGAAAGGTGAGTATGTGGAGATATTTTCTCTGTTACCACTGAAAAAAAATTTATTTGGATGGGCTCAAGCCGGAGGAGAGCAAGAAGGCTTATTACGCGTACTTTCCCTAATTGGTTGCAGGCATTTGCCATTATGGCTAGTGTCATTGGAGACAAGAATCTGGAACATTGTTCTGCGCTTTTCTGTTACCTCGATGCAATCAGCGAGGCATACAGAGTCTATGGAGGCACAGCCTGGTTGAGGTACAACGAGCAGTTCTGGCAGAGGAGAGCTATCCACCTGTCCTTGCGGTGGGACTACAACGACATTAGCCTATGGAAGCGACTTATGACCTTGCTCCAAATCTATCTTTTCCGGGGGGGGGGGGGGCGTTGCTGCATCTACCTCGGGACAACAGGTCACGAAGAGGCGGGTTTTTTTTCTGGCAGTTTAATGATGGCTCCTGTAAGTTTGGGGGGCCCCGCCGTTTCAAGCGTGAATGCTCCAGATGCGGAGGTTCGCATCCATTGTCCCGCTGTTTCAAGCAAGGAAAGGGGCCATGCCGGTGAGTCTGCAAACAAAAGGGACGACACCAGTGAGGGTGGAAAGGATGTGACCTCTCCTAGATAGATATCCTGATCATGATGCTGCTCGGCTGTTGGACGCGGGTTTCTCGGAGGGATTTCGTATACCTTGTTCCTTGGCCATTATACCACCAGTAACCAAGAATTTGCGTTCAGCCTTGCAACATCCCAGGGTGGTTTCTGAGAAACTACGAATAGAAGTAGCTTTGGGCTGCATGGGCGGTCCTCTCTCTTTTCAGGCATTACCAGATTTCGTGATCTCGCCTTTGGGGGTGATGCCTAAGAAGGAGCCCAATAAGTTTTGCCTTATTCACCATCTTTCCTTCCCTAAGGGAGGGTCGGTCAATGACGCAATTGATTCAGAGGCGTGTGCGGTGTCCTACACTTCCTTTGACATGGCAGTTTTCTGGGTCCGACACTATGGGCAGGGGGCTCTCATGGCAAAGTCCGATATCAAATCGGCTTTTAGGCTACTGACGGTTCATCCAAATAGTTTTCGCTTGCTGGGCTGTCATTGGCAAGAAGACTATTATGTGGATCTTTGCCTTCCTATGGGCTGCTCTATTTCCTGTGCTTTATTTGAGACATTTAGTTCAGTTTTGGAGTTGGTGGTGTGGGACGTCTGGGTAGTGAATTCCATCATTGATTACTTGGATGAGTTCCTTTGTGTGGGCCCGCCCTCTTCCAAGGTTTGTGCTGTTATCCTCGCCACATTACAGCACATCGCTGTTCATTTTGGGATCCCTTTGGCCCCGGAAAATACGGAAGGTACGACCACCACACTAAGTTTCCTTGGAATAGTGCTGGACTCCTGTGCCATGGAGTGTCACCTGCCAGAGGACAAGCTTGAGGCCCTGAAGGCTGAGATTCATGGGATCCTGGGACTGCGTAAGATTCAGCTTCGTAAACTACTGTCATTGTTGGGTAATTTGAATTTTGTGTGTCGCATTATGCCAATGGGCAGGGTTTTTTGTCGACGGCTGTCGGCAGCTATGGCCCGGGGTTAAGTCCCCTATTCATTTTGTGTGCTTTAACAAGGAGCATTGGGATGACCTGCTAGTGTGGCATCGTTTTTTGGAATCCTTCAATGGGCGGGCATTGTGGATGTCTGGGCCGGGGAGTAACTTTGATCTGGAACTTTACACGGACGTGACTGGTTATTCCGGGTATGGGGCCTTCTATAAAGGGCACCGGAGTGTGGGGCCTTGGCCTCGTTCATGGAAAGAAGCGAGTTTTCTATGGAATTTGGTACTCCTGGAACTGTTTCCGGTGATGCTGGCTGTAGAGGTGTGGGGAAAGTGTTTCCTGGATTTGAGAGTGCGTTTTCATGGTGACAATCTTGGGGTGGCACAGGTCATTAACCATATCATGGCCTTGTCGCCACCTGTGGTGAGGCTTCTACCACACCTTGTGTTACGTTGTCTCCAGGTAAACATTTTCTGTATGCTGTACATCTTCCAGGGGTCGAGAATTGTTTAACAGAGGCATTGTCTCTATTTCAGTGAGGCAGATTCCACGTGTTGGCACCGGCAGCGGAGCAATGCAGAGTCTCTTGTCCCGAGTGGCTGTGGGGGATTGCCTTGGGGTCGTCTCTGGATGGATCAGACGGTCGGTGAGTGACTTTACGTGGGCAATATATCAAAAGGTATGGCTGAAATGGATGGCCCTGCTGTGGTTGGTTGGGGTGGAGCATGACAGCCCAGAGGTGAGGTTGCTGGTATTGTATTTAGTTTCTCAGAATATTCAGAATAGGGTGTCGGTGTGTCAGTCAAGGATTGGAAGCTGGCAGGTTTGGGATTTTTCTTTAAATCACAGGGCTGTCAGGGTTTCACCAAGGATTTTTGGGTTTGTAAGGCACTGAATGGGTATCGTCAGTCCCATAAGCACAAGGATACCAGGTGCCCGGTATCGTTTGATCTGCTGCAAAACATTCTATCACATTTGATTTCCCTGTTTTCATCGGCCTACAAGGTCTCTTTGTTCAAAGCGGCATTCTCTCTCGCCTTTTTTCGGATCGGCGAGCTGGTTAGTCCTCCCAAAGGGGTGCAAAGCAATATTTTGGATCAGGATGTCACATGTGAGGAGGACAGAGTATCTTTGCTTATCCGACAGTCAAAAACGGATCAGGCTGGTAGGGGCGTAAGAGTTCAACTGTTTGCTTTGACGGCTTTGCCATTGTGTCCTGTGAGGGCGGTGAAGCAGTTTCTCTTAGTGCATCCGGCCTTTGCCGGTAACTTTTTGATGCATGCGGATGGGTCTGCGTTATCAAGATTCCAATTTGTATCGGTTTTCTGAAAATGTTTAAGGTCATTGGGCTTGGAGGATAAGCAGTACTCCTCTCACTACTTCCGCATTGGGGCGGCCCCGGAGACGGCATGGTGGGGTTTGAACCAGTACGGCTTGCAGGAGACTTCTATCATAGAAGTCAATGCAAGTTGCGCTGAGGTCGCCCCAGAAATAGTACAGGAACTTTTTTCTAAGTCGGAGCGAAGCGACTCGCTCCTATTAGAACAGTTCCATTGCACTGCATTGAGGCGACTTGTCAGGTGACTCAAGTCGCCTGACAAGTCGCCTAGGTGTGAACCGGCCCTAAAACTAGCAAAAGTTTATTTGATACAAAGTTAAAAACAATATTCAAAACAATTCATACAAACAAATGCAATGGAAAGAGCGAAAATGACTCAATCTTCATTCCTCAAAAGAGCATTGGACCCCAAAGCGATTCAGCTCTCTGAGTCTTCATCAGGTGGTTGTTTTTACAATGCAATGAATAGCTTCCTATAAAATAAAAATCAATGCATAGTAGACAATAACACATATGTTCATGTATTTATAACATATCATCCATTAGGGTATAACTTACAATATCTGGGTTAAAAACTTAGCATGTGCGGAAACAAGGTCACCTCTGGGTGATCCACAGACCAAAGAGGAGTTCAAGGCACCATGACCTAATGTGATATAAGCAGTGAATAATTATCTAGCACTGAACACGTGAGGCTAGAACATGCTACTGATGGTACATCAGATAGCATAATATATAATATATGAATAAGCAACCTGCATATAAACTAGCTAAAATGTACAGGACAGCCACAGACACTAAGCAATTGATCCAAAAAGCATCTATCCATCCATATGGAGGGTTAGAGTGTATGAAACCATAGTACTGGAAAAAGGAAAATGCCAGTAAACCAAGCCAGGAAAAATTCTTGTAAATCAAAAAAAATGGATTGAAATGGTTGCCAGCAAAGAGCCCTCTATGTATCAAGGTTGGGAAGATGTGTATTACCTGTATGAAAAAGCTGACAGTAAAATAAGACGCCAAAAAGTAATAAGCTTAATACACAGCTTGAGAAAACTGGAAGGAAGAAAAAAAAAACCAAAAAACAGGAAGGCCGTAAAGGCCAAAAAAATAAAAAATTCAAAAGAGTCTTACCCCAATATGGCATTACACTGATGTGCATTCCAAACGTGATGGAGGATGCCTAGGAGGTGCTGCACCATGTGCAACACCTGGTGATAAAGTGGCCAATAGAGGGCAGGGTTGTAAGTGTGCCAATAGCAGTCCGACTATGGTGATTGATATAGCTATGATTAGGTGGATAGGTCATTGCAATAGCGGCGAATGCAGTGGAAACCGCTGCACGCCACGTGTGGCATGCTTGTCAGCTGCCATATTGTCCCCCATCTCACATTGTGGACAATGACGTCATTGAGGTCAGACTGGTGCCTTATATCCGGTCGCGACAATGTCCGCAGTGTGTGCATCAAACCTATGTAACAATGCCAGCACGTGCAGCCACAGCAACCCAGAAGCAGGCGTGACCGCGCGACCAACAGTGCGAGAGCTACGCATTATCTCCAGGACCACTGAAGAGTAGAGTGACCAGACATCCTCAGGTTTCAGGGGATAGTCCCTGGACTGAGGACACTGTCCCTGGCAGGGCCGGTGCAAGGATTTCTGACACCCTAGGCGAAACGTAATTTTGGCGCCCCCTTAGCGCCGCCCTGACTCCACCCCCTTTGCCCTGCCCGTGTAACATGTGTGACCTACCTGACCCTTACACTGACCTATCTGACCATTGCACATGTGGACAGGACAGGGTGGTATATGGACAGGACAGGGTGGTATATGGACAGGAAAGGGTGGTATGCGGACAGGAAAGGGTGGTATATGGACAGGACAGGGTGGTATGCGGACAGGACAGGGTGGTATATGGACAGGACAGGCCCTAGCCTAGGGGGGAGAGGGAGAGAGAATTAGGTAGAGGAGGAAGAGAGGGGGAAGGAAAAGAGGGGGGGTAGAGAGAGAAAAAGAAAGGGGGGGTGCATAGCACAAAGGGGTGGGAACACAAAGGATGTTACTGTGGGCATGGAAGTCTCACTCACCATTTATGCTCTCCCATTCAGGCTGCTGTCCCCCAGGGCTGTGGCAGATATTGTTTGAAATGTGCCGCCCAGCAGCCCACACTCCTCTCGCAGTCAGGGCTTGTGCATTGCATGCTGGTGGATGGAGTGTGGGCGGGGTTGGGCGGGCACAAATGGCAGGGGGAGTAGCAGATTGGACAAGCAGCAGAGTGAGGGTGGGGTTAGGACAACAGAGCAGATAGGATGGAGCTGACTCCTCTGTAAGCTGGCCTGGCTTTCTCCGCTCTCACTGTGTCACTG
>BLSH010171086.1:799017-812928 GCA_018402905.1 Glandirana rugosa
AGGGACTCGACTCAAGGGTCCAGACATGTGGACGACCGACGACACCGGTAATACTCCCGAAGGGTTGTAGGAACACGACTCAAGGACCCAGAACTGTGTTCAAAACGGGTAATACTCGCCAAGGGTGGTAGGGACACGACTCAAGGAACCAGACGTCGGACTGACACGACTAGTTAACGTCGGAGTGACTCGGACGGTTAACGTCGGAGTGATACGGTTAGGTAAAGTCGGAGTGACAAGGGTAGTTTACGACGGAGTGACACGTGTAGTATACGTCGGAGTGACAAGGACAGTTAACGTCGGAGTGACACGGACAGTTGACATTAGAGTGACACGGTTAGTTCAAGTCGGAGTGACACGGTTAGTTTACGTCGGAGTTACACGGGCACTGAAATGGATTGGCATAGTGAGGCTGCAATTGGCAGGCTCAGTGAGGCTGCAATTGATCAGCACAGTCAGGCTGCAGACCAAGGAACTCAGCACAGGGATGGTGGGAACCGCTCATAATGGGCAAAACTTGTGTCAAGACCCAGGAACTCAGCACAAGGATGTTGGGAAGCCCTCATAATGGCCACAGCAGCCAGCAGGTGTACAGACCTGGGAACTCAGCTCAGGGATGGTGGGAACCCCTCATAATGGGTACAGAGGCTGCTTTGATGGGCACAATGAGGCAGCATTTGGTGGCCACAGTGAGGCTGCATTACATCGGCAAAGTGAGGCTGCAATTGATGGGGACAGTGAGGCTGCAATTGACGGGCACTGTGAAGCTGCATATGATGTGCACAGTGAGGCTGCATATGATGTGCACAGTGAGGCTGCAATTGATGGGCACAGTGGGGCTGCATTTGATGGGTACAATGATGCTTCAATTGATGGGCACAGTGAGGCTGCATTTGATGGTCACAGTGAGGCTGCAATTGATGTGCACAGCAAGGCAGCATTGGATGGGCACAGTGAAGCTGCATTTAAAAGGCACAGTGAGGCTGCAATTGAAGGGCACAGTGAGGCTGCAATTGATGGGCACAGTGAGGCTGCAACTGATGGGCAAGGTGAGGCTGCATATGATGTGCACAGTGAGACTGAAATTGATGGGCACAGTGAGACTGCATTTGAAGGGCACAGTAAGACTTCATTTGAAGGGCACATTGAGGCTGCATTTGAAAGGCACAGTGAGGCTGCATTTGATGGGCACAGTGAGGCTGCAATTGACGGGCACTGTGAAGCTGCAATTGACGGGCACTGTGAAGCTGCATATGATGTGCACAGTGAGGCTGCATATGATGTGCACAGTGAGGCTGCAATTGATGGGCACAGTGGGGCTGCATTTGATGGGTACAATGATGCTGCAATTGATGGGCACAGTGAGGCTGCAATTGATATGCACAGCAAGGCAGCATTGGATGGGCACAGTGAGGCTGCATTTAATGGGCACAGTGAGGCTGCATACAATGTGCACAGTGAGGCTGCAATTGTTAGGCACAGTGAGGCTGCATTTAAAAGGCACAGTGAGGCTGCAATTGAAGGGCACAGTGAGGCTGCAATTGATGGGCACAGTGAGGCTGCAACTGATGGGCAAGGTGAGGCTGCATATGATGTGCACAGTGAGACAGCATTTGATGGGCACAGCGAGGCTGAAATTGATTGGCGCAGTGGTGCTGCAATTGACGAGCACAGTAAGGCTGCATATAATGTATGATGTGCGCAGTGAGGCAGCATTTGATAGGAACATTGAGGCTGAAATTGATTGGCTCAGTGATGCTGCAATTGATGGGCACAGTGAGGCTGCATATGATGTGCACAGCGAGGCAGCATTTGATGGGAACATTGAGGCTGAAATTGATTGACACAGTGAGGCTGCATTTGACAGGCACAGTGAGGTTCCACTTGACAAGCACAGGGGGGTCTGCAATTGATGGGCATAGTGAGGCTGCATATGATGTGCACAGTGAGGCTGCATATGATGGGAACAGTGAGGCAGCATTTGATGGGCACAGTGAGGCTGCAATCGATGGGCAGGGTGAGGCTGCAATTGATAGGCACTGTGAGGCTGCATTTAATGGGCACAGTGAGGCTGCATATGATGGTCACAGCGAGGCTGCATATGTTGGGCACAGTGAGGCTGCAATTCATGGATGCAATTGATTCAGATTTTTTTGATTTATTGCATTCTTTAACAGTTGACTTTAACATTTACATTTTCAATATTTTAGCTAACAGTAATGATACATAATCACCTGATAAATGGCTATTTACAGTCCTATATTACTAACAGTTTAATGTTTCAATTGTTTGCGCCCTCTCCCAAAAATTTTGAGCACCAGCTGCCACTGGGTAACCCCAAGTGCAAGGCAAGTAGGCCCTGCCCACACACTTGCTCAAACAAACTTGAGATTTTTACTAGTAGCGTGGTTGTACAGGCTGGGTCGTGAACCGGGCTGGCGGTGTGGTGCAAGAGGAGCAGGCAGGTGGGTAGTCAGGTCCAAGCAGGGTCGTCAACAGGCGGGCAGCAAAGGTAACAGAGGATCAGGCAGGAGAGTAGTCGTAGGCAAGCCGGGGGACGGTGCAGGCGGAAATCAACAAGGTTAGGCAGGCCGGGTCACAGAAACAGGTAATTAGGTACAGATAGCTCAGGAAACACACACTAAACGCTGTAGATCAGACAGCACTTGCTGCAGGGCGTGCACAGTTGAAATAGAGCTGTTTTGCGCCGTTTCTGGCACATGCGCACGCACGGGCGTGTGAACGCGTGCGAATGCGCAAATAGCGCTAGTATGCCCAGCCGGGCCTTTAGTTTAGGGTGGTTCCTCCAGAAAGTCCTGATACGTTCCTTGGCATGGATGTGTTCCTCAGGTTCCCAAGAATTTTCTTCAGGTCCGTACCCCTTCCACTTGATAAAGAACTGTGTCACACCCCTTCTCGCTCTGCAGTCGAGGATTGCCTCAATCTCATATTCCTCTTCGCCATCCACCGTAACTGGCTCAGGTGGGGCCGATCTCCTCCCCGGAAAGTAGTCCTTAGTTACGGGTTTTAGCAGGTATACGTGAAACACCAGGTGTATTCGGAGAGAAGGAGGAAGACTCAGCTCATATGCCACCCTGTTGATCTTTTTCTTGACCGTGAAGGGGCCAATAAACTTTGGTCCCATCTTGTTTGAGCCTCTTCTTCTTAAATAAAATTAAATATGTGTTGTGGCAGCTGCTATTGCTAAATAGTTATCCGTGACTATTTTGGAAAATTGTATAAGGAGTGTGCTCAGCTCTACCACTTAAAGTGAAGTTATTAAATAAATTGTGTTATATATCAAACATACATTAATTGCTTCACATGCGTTTATCTCAACTGCAATTTTCTGACATAAGATACATATGACTTTAAATCCTTATTCCAATCCTCTGTGACTCAAGGCTGGACACAGGTATTGGTTTGTGCATATCCTAGTAAAGTCTCGGAAAAAATAGAAGTGTTCAATTTGTAAACCAAAATCAATAGTGATAAAATGTCTTTCAATCTTCAATCATTCTAGTGCTCTTGTTCTTGTGTATTTGTGATTAAACCATCCTTCCACAGTTTTCAAGTGCTGTTGTGACAAATACAGATGAACTTGTGACTTTTTTATCTGTGTCTCCTATAAGTGTTCCAGCCTCTCACCTGAGTGTGCTAGAGCTTTTGCACGTAAAGGTTTCTTTGGTGGAGTGGTGTGGTACCAGTCTCTCTCCACTGGGGGTCACTCTGTGCTCCTATGGAGCCCTCTTGCTTAGTTTGGTTCCTCCCCATCTCCACAGTTGTATTGGTATCATACATAAAAGAAGGGTACAATGTGCCTCGTAGTGTGATATTGTTTAAAAACGTTTATCTAGTAAAAAACATGTGCACACTTACATTAAAAAGCCCCCTATGGGCACTTCTCCACGAGCTACGAGCTCGTCTGTAATTTTCGTAACTTCCGGTCACCTCCGCTCATGCCCTACGCGTTACGTCACGCATCACCTGACTTCTTCATGGGGATCAAAATTTCATTTGGGTACAGTGTAGCATGACCGCACAATCGTCATTCAAAATGTGACAGCACTGAAAATTGGTCTGGGCAGGAAGGGGGGAAGTGCATGGTATTGAACTCGTTAAAGAGATGCCTCCACCAACATTAATGTAGCCATGTTCTCTCTTGGGACCGGCTGTTTGTTGTGGTTCAACTGTTCGCTGCCTTCAATCACACTATGTCCACACATCCGGAGTCACGGAACAGGCCGGTACTTTGCTTTGTTATTTTATTTGAGGGGATAAAACTTGGATAGGGAAAAGAGTTAACTGTGAGCTGCCAAAAAAATTAGATCACAGGACCTTCTATATAGAGTATTTCACAAAATGAGTAAACCCCTCAAATTTTTGTAAATATTTTATTATATCTTTTCATGTGACAACACTGAAGAAATGACACTTTGCTACAATGTAAAGTAGTGAGTGTACAGCTTGTATAACAGTGTAAATTTACTGTCCCCTCAAAATAACTCAACACACAGCCATTAATATCTAAACCACTGGCAACAAAAGTGAGTATACCCCTAAGTGAAAATTGTCCAAATTGGGCCCAAATAGCCATTTTCCCTCCCCGGTGTCATGTGACTCGTTAGTGTTACTCAGGTGTGAATGGGGAGCAGGTGTGTTAAATTTGGTGTTATCACTCTCACTCTCTCATACTGGTCACTGGAAGTTCCACATGGCACCTCGTGGCAAAGAAGATTGCCAAGACCCTGAAACTGAGCTGCAGTACAGTGGCCAAGACCATACAGCGGTTGAACAGGACAGGTTCCACTCAGAACAGGCCTAGCTATGGTCGACCAAAGAAGTTGAGTGCACATGTTCACCGTCATATCCAAAGGTTGTCTTTGGGAAATAGATGTATGAGTGCTGCCAAGATTGCTGCAGAGGTTGAAGGGGTGGGGGGTCAACCTGTCAGTGGTCAGACCATACGCCGCACACTGCATCAAATTGGTCTGCATGGCTGTCACCCCAGAAGGAAGCCTCTTCTAAAGATGATGCACAAGAAAACAAGCCCGTAAACAGTTTGCTGAATACAAGCAGACTTAGGACATGGATTACTGGAGCCATGTCCTGTGGTCTGATAAGATCAAGATAAACTTATTTGGTTCAGATGGTGCCAAGTGTGTGTGGCGGCAACCAGGTAAGGAGTACAAAGACAAGTGTGTCTTGCCTACAGTCAAGCATGGTGGTGGGGGTGTCATGGTCTGGGGCTGCACGAGTGCTGCTGGCACTGGGGAGCTGCAGTTCATTGAGGGAAACATGAATGCCAACATGTACTGTGACATATTGAAGCAGAGCATGATCCCCTCCCTTTGGTGACTGGGCTGCAGGGCAGTATTCCAACATGATAACGACCCCAAACACACCTCCAAGACGACCATTGCCTTGCTAAATCAGCTGAGGGTAAATGTGATAGACTGGCCAAGCATGTCTCCAGACCTAAACCCTATTGAGCATCTGTGGGGCATCCTCAAATGGAAGGTGCTGGAGCGCAAGGTCTCTAACATCCACCAGCTTTGTGATGTCGTCATGGAGGAGTGGAAGAGGACTACAGTGGCAACCTGTGAAGCTCTGATGAACTCAATGTCCAAGGGGGTTAAGGCAGTGCTGGAAAATAATGGTGGCCACACAAAATATTGACACTCTGGGCCCAATTTGGACATTTTCACTTAGGGGTGTACTCACTTTTGTTGTCAGCGGTTTAGACATTAATGGCTGTGTGTTGAGTTATTTTGAGGGGACATCAAATTTACACTGTTATACAAGTTGTACACTCACTACTTTACATTGTAGCAAAGTGTCATTTCTTCAGTGTTGTCACATGAAAAGATAGAATAAAATATTTACAAAAATGTGAGGGGTGTATTCACTTTTGTGAGATACTGTATATCTGCAATATATACACTCCAACTTCCTCCAGCTCAATCACTTGCTGACCGTTCCTCTCTTTACTTCACTCCAGCACACTTCTTAATTTCCTGGCCTGAAAGGCAATTTATCAGGCCGCCATGACACTTTTTCCTCCACCCCAACTAGCACATGGTGAGGCCTGCACTTTTGCCAGCAGGACCTCCGAACCACCTGTTACAGGCAAGGGCCACTGGCTTCCAACTGTGAAGCCACAGGCCCTCCATTGTGTAGCTAAGTACGTTGGTGCTAGTGGGGTATCGGCGGACTCACTCATCGACAACCGGTGGATCCCTTAAAGACTCTCTGAGAATGTAGAACTCTGCTGCTCTCCTGCTTCCTTGTGCTACTCCAGGAATCAACTCCACTCCTGGCTGCACCCAAGCCTCCAGGCCCCAAGATCACCCCCAAGACTGGGGGCTCCCTCCTGGGTGAGGCCTGATCCACAGCCTCTGCTACATTCTCATCTCTACCACCCGAACTCTCCTCCCACCTGCTGGCAGATTACTGTATTTAAGGAGGCCTGCCCCCTGCCAATACATACTGTGGATTGGTCAGGGCTCATTGTCACACATCAGAAAGTGACACTCCATTCCCTTTTCCAAAGCTTTCCTAGCTCAAAAAGGGAGGAGTATCCTTCCTGCAATCTCCAGCCGTCCCTGAGCCACTCCCCAGCCCAGATCAAAACAACCAGGCCTGCACTCACTGTCAGGCCTGACTAGATTTTATCTCTCCTATCAAAAATCTACAAAAATAGAGCATCTATCACTGTGGAGTTGCTGCATAAACAATTGCAGGTAGAAGTACAGAAAAAACAAGTATTTCAAATGTTTACTTGTAGCTTTTTTCCTTTCCATGTGTAGCGCCCCCATAGTAATAGCTGCGTTTTTGTAGTGCGTTTTTGATAGAGGTAAAATTTAGTCAGGCCTGACTGTAAGTGCAGGCCTGAATGTTTTGATCTAAGCTGGGGATTGGCTCAGGGAGTGGCTGGAGACAGAAGGAAGGAACACTCCTTGGAGTTTCCTTCCCCTTAAGCAGAGAAGATTCTGGAGAGGGGGATGGATGAGGAGGTGTCACTTCCTGATGTATGACAAGAAACCCTGACCAATCTACAGTCTAGATAGGCAGGGGGAAGGTCTCCTTAAATACAGCACTCTGCCAGCAGGGGGGAGGAGAAGTTGGGAGTGGAAGTGTGGAAGATGCAGCAGAGGTGCTGTGGAGGCCTCTACCCAGGAGGGAGCCCCCAGTTTGGGGGGGGTGACCTTGAGGTCTGGAGACTCGGGTGCAGTCAGGAATGAAGGGTATTCCTGGAGCACCGTAAGGGAGTAGGAGGACAGCAGAGGTGCTACTGTGAACACGTTAAAGGATCCACTGCAGTCAGTGAGTGACAGACCCTGAGAGTTGGAAGAGAAAGGCCAAAGCAGTCTGGGAGTGTAATAGTGGACAGTCTGTGAAGCCTTGGGAGCCAGCCAGGGAAAGGAGTGTCACTATAAGGAATGCAGGTCGGTGGGACCTGGAAGAGGGATGGGCTGGAAGTTGTAGCCCATCAAAGGCCTGGGTAGCACCAACGTACTAAGCTACACTTAGAGGGGCCCAAGACCCTGGCCTGTAACGGGTGTTCCGGAGGCCCTGCTGGCGATTTGTAGGCCTCACCATGTGCTAGCTGCGGTGAAGAGAAAGGAGTTATGTGAGCCTGATAAATTTCCCTTCAGTTCAGGGACTAAGTGATGTGCTGGAGAGAAGTGAAGGAGCAATAGTCTGCAGAAGAGATGTGCTGGAGGAAGTAAAGTGTATATACGGTCATATATTTAGGAGGTCCGGTAACCAATTCTTTGGGCATCCCACAATCACCCCTTTTCCCCATCCAAGTTAAATCCCCTAAATAAAACAAACAAAAACAAGTGACTTCGGATGTGTGTGATAAAGTGAACCACAACTACCAGCCACTCCCAAGGGAGCACATGGCTACACATAAATTGTTTTATTCACTTGCAATGTCATGGCACTGCCCTCTGCTGGAATTGTCTAATTACTGCCTATGCTGGCCCGTCTCCTCTGCCCATATCCTTACCTCCCTACATAACCTTTTTTTTAGCAGCTGGGCAGAAGCAAAGGGGAATACTATAGATTGGCACTTGAGTGACAGCTCTGAGTTTGCTGGGGCTGCTGATATCACATCCAAGATAGTGGCACCTAGCAGAAGTCTAATGGCTTTTGGATGTCTATACGAAGGAGGCCTTTACAGGTAAATACCATGCAGCAAATGTGTTAAAGGCACATATAGTTTTATAGGAAGATTGCTGCTGAAATGAATGATCTGGTGAGAGGACCACTTTAAGGTTTAGGAATGCTTTCCAAAACCACAGAGCTGTAAATGAGCCCTATTAAATGATTGAGACATGTTCAAAACCTGAGCCACCGCATAAACTCCATCCACCTAAGCAACGTGTCCTTAGCTGCAACTCAACTATGCTTCCATTAGATAAGAGCATCATTAGCTGCATCAGGTTGTCGAGAGCTTTTACAGAGCAAAGAGCTTCCATATACAATACATATCAGTGGCCTGAGCAGCTGCAATGATTCCTGAACCACCGAAGCCTAATTCCTCCAATGGTACAAAGATAAAAAGGGAAGGAGTTGTTACATAAGCATGAAAATGGCAAAGGCTTCACTTCCTGGAAACAGGAGAGGTAAACTGAATTGTATAATTATCCATTGAAAGGAAACGGATTGTAATTGTGAAATTTCTAAGGAACATGACCGTTCAACCTTTTTCCCTGTCTTCCTTGTCTCACTGAAATTGATCAAACAAAACCTAACTTCTGATGTTCTGATGTTTGCATTCTGCGTCAGTCTACTTTGTCTCACAACAGAATGTTAGCCACATGGATACTGCTTCCCCAAGTTAGAGTACCCACTAAATGTCTCCCTCTGTGTATAAGCACCCCCCCCTCATGTTGAGGGCATGTGGCATAGTATGGTTGGGGGGGGAGGGGTGGTGGCGCTCCCTTTTCTGGCCTGGCAGGCTGCATGCTCAGATAAGGGTCTGGTATTTGGGCGGGCCCACGCCTTTTTTTTACATTTTGGCATGGGGTTCCCCTTAAAATCCATACCACGCCATTTTTTATTTACTATTTTTACCGGCAATTTTTTTTTTATTCAGCTGTCAGCGGGGAAGCTCATTGACAGCTGATGATTCATCAATTGTTAAGGATGCTGCAGCTGGCTTTTTGACAACCAGCTTTAACTGCACCCTGACTGAGCAAAGCTTTGCCCAATCAGGGCACAGAATGCAATGTGCAGTGCGCAGTGCATTGCAGGGTGTTTGGCGGGACAAATTCGGGGCGAACAGCCAATCTTCGGTCTGAACTCATGCTCACCCAACACCATTGCTGTCAGTAGGAGGAATACTATACCAACACTGGTATTTGTGGGAGGAATAATGTCTCATCATTGGGTCAGTGGGAGGAATTGTGCCCCAGTGTTGGTGTCAGTGAGAGGAATAGTGCCATATCATTGGTGCTAGTAGGAGGAATATGGCCCCATTATTGGTATCAGTATGAAAAATTGTACCATATTGTTAATGCCTCTGGTTTGGTGCATCTGGGTCCCATCATTGGTGTCAGTGGGGGAATTTGCCCTATTGATGGTGTCAGTGAGAGGAATAGTGCCTCATCATTTGTGAAAGTGGGAGGAATAATGTATCATCATTGGTATCAGTGTGAGAAATTGTGCCCCATCATTGGTATCAGTGGAAGGAATAATGCCCTATTGTTGGTGTCAGTAGGAGGAATATTGCACCATTGTTGGCATAAGTGGGTGGAATAGTGCCCCATCATTGGTAACAATGGGAGGAATAATGCACAATCTTTAGCATCAGTAAAAGGAATATTGTTCCATCATTGGTGTCAGTGGGAGGAATTGTGCCTCATGGTTTGGTGTCAGTGGGAGGAATAACATCTCATTGATGATGCTATAGGAGGAATAGCAACCCATTGTTTGTATCAGTGGAAGCAATAGTGCCTCATGATTGGCCTTAGTAGGGGGATGCATTATTGATGTCAGTGGGGGGAATAGTGCCACATTGTGTCAGAGGGAGGAATAATGCCCCAAGGGCTGAATAAGTGCATGTAAAGCCTCGCAGGCCTCAGTTTGGTGACTACTACATCCATAGGCGTGCGAAGGGGGTGTGCCAGGTGTGCCCGGGCACACCATAATCACTATGTGCAGTCCCCCTACTGTCTGGGCTTCCCCCATGTTTGCCCCCCCCCCACACTGCCCCACAGTGCTGCTTGCTTCCCTCCTCTCCTCTCCCCCCAGCTGCTGCGGGGGGATGTTTCAGGATGGAAAGTGGGGGAAGGGGCTAGTAAATATGTCATTTGCCAGCGCCTTCCTTTTCTATATGAACACAGTGAACACACTCACTGTGTTCATTCATAACTGAAGCATAGTAAACTGTGTTTACTATGCTTTAGTTTGTGAATGAACAGGAATCCTCTCAGCACAGAGCATTTCCCATTCATTCACTGCCCAGTGCAGCTGAGGCTACAGAGAAAGGCATGTGTGTTTGAGCTTTGGGGGGCACACCCTAATGCAATAGCCTGCGCACACCTATGACTGCATCACGCCATTAAAGGATAATCAGGATTATCAGGTTACCTATGCCTAAAAAGTATGTAAACCAAACTTTTTTTCCATTTCTTGTTAGTAAGAGTGGGAAAGGGTTATTATTTTTTCCTGGGGAGATTTCCCATAATTTTCCTGCCCTGGAGATGTAAGAGGAATGAGAGGAAATCTTACCAAAGTGATCGTAATTCCCCACTTAGGCAGTTGTTGTCAGAATATTTGTTCCCACTAAATGAATTACACTCACCTCTAGTTCTGGAGACAACTATAACATTTCAGATTTCCCTCATGCTCTGTCTTGGTGCACAAATACTTATGTGATTAACAGACTGAAGACAGTAGGGTATTAAGTACTTGTTTCTTCCAGAGATGAAGATCTCTGTGCTTTGCCAATGTGCTCTGTGCAACACAACTGAATGGTAGCTGTTTACAAAGAAAAAGTCAGGAGGAGTACGGGTATGGCCTATCAATGTCACAAGATCAGTTCTCCTCAAACCACAGTTCTCCTTCTGCTCTGTAAGGGCTCTTTCACAATAGCGGATTGTTCAGGTCCGCCTGTCAGTTTTACAGGCGGACCCGAACGGACGCTCCATTGTCCTAAATGGAGCGACGAATGTCAGCGGTGACATGACCGCTGACATCCAATCCGCTCCGATCTGCCAAAAGCAGACAGATTGAAACCCTATTTTCCATTGCCCTGGCGGATAGGATGAACACGGACAGACGGTCCATGTTCATCCGATCCTCCATAGAGGAGAATGGAGCTCTGACAGGTCAGTTTCTGCATGGAGTGCAGAGACTGTCCTGTAATCCGCCGGCTCAGCGGGGATAAACGGATGGATCCCAGCTGAGCAGCGGAGCTCGTCAAAACGGTCTCCGCTCGTGTGAAAGGGGCCTTATGCAGACAGCACTCCATGGGACTGTACTGACCACACACTGAGGCCCATCCTCTTCATGAAAATCAGACTGTGTGTGTAGCTGGTAGTACACATGTGTTTAATGCATTGGCAACAGGAATTTACAAGCCTTGGTCTATGGCTTTTGACCCTATCCACTACAATGAGTGATTCATATAAACCATGTGGTTTGCAGATCAATTCTTTCTTCTCCAGGGCTTCTATCTCTTACCTATGTCCTTGTTACCATAAACCTTGTATACACGTTATACGCAATGCTCTTGCACAGAGCAGCTCCAATCCTCCTCTTCTGGGTTCCCTCGCCAGCGTGCCTGGCTTCTCCCCCCTGCCGTGTGCCCCCCATAGCAAGCTGCTTGCTATTGGGGCACTTGTGCAGGCTCAATCCCAAGTCGCACTCTCTGCATCCATTGCCCAGTGGGGCTTTGCCCTGCCTTCCGTCCCCTCTTCACAGGCTGTGATTGACAGCAGCAGGAGCCAATGATGCTGTTGCTACCTCGATGGCCAGTAAGAGAGAGTGTGGAGAGCTGCAGCTCTCGGGCACAGAGCTGGATTGGGCTCAGGTAAGTATTTAGGGGGGCTGGGGGGATCCTGATCAGAGAACGTTTTTTTACCTTAATGCAGAGAAAGCATTAAGGTAAAAAACCTTCTACTTTTACAACCACTTTAAAAGGAGGAGGTACATGCTAGATTTTAATGTTCAGCAAGCACCCCCAAATGCCTGACCTCACTTCTATGGAGGTGGGTGGACAACCACCAGCCAGGGAACATTGATTGGGCATGCTAGAAAACCTCTTCCAATTAACTGCTGTAATATACAGCCACCTCTAGTTTCCATGCACTCCAGCGATAGCTGCATGGCATTGCTCAGAACAGGTTTTCTTATAGTGGTAACAGTGGGTCATGCCTACCTAATGTATGTTGAAATGGCTGCTTGTAGCCTCCATAGAAAGCTCAACCGATGGGGTGACAACACTGATGCACATTTTTGAGCATTGTTACCCAGTAAAAGAAATGTCCAGCACAAGGACCTTCATCTCCATTTTTAATAATATTTTAGTTATTCAAATATACTTTAAAGTGATCGTAAAGGTTAGATTTTTTTTCTTTTTAAAATAACAAACATGTCTTGCTTCCCTCCTCTGTGCAGTGGTTTTTCACAGAGTGGCCCCGATCCTCCTCTTCTGGAGGGCGCGCTCCCGAGTCCTGTAGTTGCGTCCATTGACACAGACAGCGCTGCTATGAATCTAGCCAATAAGGACGCGAGTCAGAGGCTGGAGGTGCTAGGCTTGTCCCCAGCGTGGGAACGATCGGGGTCAGGTACGTAAAATGGGGGGCTCTGGGGGGCTGCTGTAGTGGAAAATGTTTTTCACCTTAATGCATAGAATGCATTAAGGTGAAAAACAGCGAGGGTTTACAACACCTTTAAGTATCTAGTGCAGGAAATAGAAGGTAGCATTTGCTTTGTTGCTCTGGGTAACTCATACCTTCTCCTATGTACTATGGATCCCAGTTTGAAGGATACTGCTTGCATGGAGTTTGCATGTCTTCCCTGTGCTTGCGTGGGTTTCCTCTGGGTACTCTGATTTCCAGCAGGTTAGTTGGCTCCTATCTAAATTGGCTGCGGTCTGCACACAAGGTAAGGACCTTCGATTGTAAGCTCTTGAAGTCAGGTACTGATGGGAATGTACAATACGTAAAGCACTGTGTAATTTGTCATTGTTATATAAATACCTGTAAAAAATGAAGCAAAAGCCCCACATTACATATATTTACCGTCCTGATCCAAAAAATGGGCTCATTCTGTCATTAGTTTACATTCACATATTTTTTTTATTTTCCTCGCTCAGTGAACGACGTCTCGCTTGCGCGGTGAAAAGACCCTGCTATTTACCAAAACAAGTAGGTACTGTGAAGTGTCCAGCCTTCCCCCTCTTTGTCTGCTCTAGGTGGGTTTTTTTTTTTTTTCTAGAGACCAGATGCACAAGACTCTCAGCAACAGACAGTCCTGGAACCATCTGTGCAGTACTGGGGAGGGAGTGGGGGGGATTCAAAGAAAGGCTGTTTGTGTTAGTCGTGGGAAACGCACTGCCTTGACTGCTAGTGGGCCGCATGAATTGAACTAATTGAGGTTTATACTCCCAAGCCTGCCGTGGCCTAGTCACAGCATAATCCTTCATCTGCTGCAGTCTCGGGCAGTAATTGGAGCTTATTACAGGGGATGGGTCTCCCTGCAGTGATGTCGAAACCGAGAGGCTTTTCTCTCTAATTACCGACTCTCAATAGGGATGGGAAAAAAGGGGGTCCGGGCCCAGAGAGAGCGCTGTAAGGTGAACACAGAGTAGGAGGAGGGTACACTTATGTACACGCTGCCAGCCTTGCCCAGACGTCTTTTATCCGGAGGAACAACATTACAGAATATACA
>BLSH010171086.1:813396-823459 GCA_018402905.1 Glandirana rugosa
GGATAATACCCCCTAGTAACTTCCGAAAAAGAGTATATTTGAGGAGGCCCAGAGGACAGGAGAAACCTCCCTATCCCTCTGAGAGTGAAGCGAGATAGGTCCAATTGTTAAGAATCTGAGGTTCAGTGTCTAGTGAGGTTCAGCACAAATGAAGTCGACAAGGAGCAAGAAAGGGAGACCGTCGAGTATCGCCAAGAGGCCGCCTGTAACCGCCTGAGGTGGTCTCACGCCGCCCGTGTTCTTGTGTGGCGGCTGCCGCGCGAGAACAGGGGATCGACGGACAGGCATTTAGCGGCGGATAAATGCCACTAAGCGTTCTGTCGCGGCGTGATTTATAAAGACCAATGGAAATAAACATTGGTTTTTATTGGACCGGCCAAAGTCACCCACATTCAGCCTGTGTGTACTAGGCTTTATTGTTCCTTGTATTGTTTAATTTTCCTTATTGGAAATATGCAATTGATCAGTATTAGTGTACTACGGTACTAAATACAATTTTTTTTTTTTTTTACACAATTTTTTTCATTTTGTTACAAATAAAGGTAACCAGAAATATTTAGTGCGGCGCTGTCTTGCGAATCACCGTAAATAGGCGGCGATTTACGGACAGGCAGCTAGGGGACAAGAGCGCGCCGTCGGCGGTGTGTTCTTGTGCCCGCCGCACTCTGGTGGAGTCCGCCAATGTCCGCCGGAGAACCGCTATGAGCTGCCAGAGGGAAAGAACGAGGAACAGCTGAAGTAAACACGACTTGGAGTGATCTGTGACTTGGAGTCTAAGAATTGTTAACCTGGATAGAGCGAAGTGAGAGTCTCCCTATCCCTCCAAAGAGGACAGGAGACCCGGAGGAGTTTATATGAGAAAAAGCCTTCAATGATCCCCCATAATAGGTGGTCATTGTGTTGCGGTAAGCGCACATCTTATCTGTTTGGTGGTGGTTTGCTCACGGAGAGGAAAAGTCAATGTCTTCAAGGTGGCACTGGTGTTTGGACTTTGCCCATGTTTTTGTGTCATATTAATGACACCATATCAATTGAACTTATTTTACTAGCACTTTACTTAAAGAGGAAGTAAGCCCTAATAGGGTTTACTTCCTCTATATTCCCCTGCAAAGTAGAAACATAATGGGCTACTATGCATCGCATAGTAGCCCATTATGTGTCACTTACCTGCAAACAAAGCCTGCAGCATCCAGCGATGTCCCCTATGTTGGCAGCATCCATCTTCAGCCCCTCTTTCTTCCGGGGCTGTGACTCCGGCTCTGTGACTGGCCGGAGTCGTGTGACACCACTCCTGCGCATGTGCGCAGGAGCCGCCAGTCACGGCACGATCTCAGTGAAGAAACGGCACGGAGGCCGTTTCTTCACTGTGCATGTGCCGAAATGACGTTGTCACATCCAGAACACTGCATATCTCCTGAACTGTGCAGGTTTGGGAGATATGCAGGGCACCTACAGGTAAGCCTTATTATAGGCTTACCTGTAGGTTAAAGTGGTTGTCACGAGTTGACAACCACTTTAAGCAATTGTCACTTTGTTTCATAAGTCATTTTTTATGAATTTGTATTTACACATGTCCCTTTAATTAATGGTATTTTGTTAGTTTTTATTTTGCGCAACACATTTTGTATTAATTGTACATTTTGCACAGTTGTAAGCGCTGTATTTATTCATGTTTACACATGTTTACAAGTAAATATGCCATATTTACTGGCCCCCTCCTTTCCTGGATGAACACAGGGTGCTATTGTGGGTGCGCCAGGAGCGCATATAAATTGGGAACATTTTCCCCATGTTTTCCACAGGTACAGGCGTCTATTCCAATGAATAGACTGCAGTGCCCACATAAATGAGGCACACAGGAAACGCGTATGTATGAACCTAGCCTTAGGAAGGAGCCACATGTTGAGTATAGGCATACCCTGCTTTAAGTACACTCACTTTACGTACGCTCTCAAGTACGGACATACTGGCGAGTGTACGTAAAGTGGGTTGCAAGTGCAGACATTCCCGCCTCGTGCAGCCGCAGTATGGCCTGGAAGAAGCAGTGCTGTGGCCCAGAGTTGTCGCCAGTGAAGAGGCCGCAAGTGAAGAGGCAAAGTTCCCGTCAGCCAGCTCAGAGTTGCCCACCAGCTGTGCCCGTCAGCCAGCCCAGAGTTGCCTGCCAGCCAGCCCAGAGTCGCTGCCTAAACATAAGTGAATTACTGTACAGTACTGTACAGTACTATAACTTCACTCCCTGACCCCCCCCCCCCCCCACTACAGCTCATGGCCTTCCAACTATAGGCCCTGATCCCCCCCACTACAGCTCCTGACCTCCCTCTACAGCCCCTGACACCCCCAATACAGCCCCTGACACCCCCTCTACAGCCCCTGACCCACCAGAAGTGAAAAAAGATATTGCTTCACTTTAAAGCGGAGTTCCACCCAAAAGTGGATTTTTTGGGAGATTTTTTTTTTGGGGGGAGGGCCCTGTCCCACTTCCTCTCCTGGCTCCGCTGAGCCGGAAGGAAGTTCACCTTCCCCCCCTCCAACCCGGCTATCTTCTGGGACACGTCACAGGTCCCAGAAGATACGCCGGACATTCACAGTGGGCAGCCACAGCCGGGCGCCCACACTTGTGATGCCGGGGCCGCACGGAGGAGGGGGAGAAGAGCAAGGCTACAGGTGGCCACATTGCTGGACTGTGAGACAGGTGAGTGTCTGAATATTAAAAGTCAGCAGCTACGCTTTTTGTAGCTGCTGACTTTTAATAGGGTGGAACTCCGCTTTAAGTACATTTTGGTTTTGCATACATGCTCTGGTCCCATTGTGTACTTAAAAGTGGGGTATGCCTGTAGAAAGGCCTGTCTCCTGCCAGTATGTTGTAAAGAAAGACTATTGCTCTCCGTATGGCAGCAGTGGTCTTCTCTGTAGAGGCCTGACCTGCCCACTACTAAGTGACAGCTAAAACTCTCCAATCACCAGGCAGATTCCTGATCTGACCTGGAAAAAGCATGCAACAAGTGAAAAATGGGTGAACTCCTGATCTACAGGGTTCAAAATGTATTAAAGTCACTCTGTTTTCAGTTCAGATTTCTGTTAGGTGAATGTGCCTTTAAGCTTTGTAGAAGTGGTTTGCTCGGTTTTAGCTGCACGATGACCTCTTGCTATCTAAATAACATGCCTCAGACTCAGATTAATTACTTTTTTTTTTTAATGAGTGTTGTTATAACGCAAAAGGTTCTGCCAACACCATCTCATATTTCTCACTATGACATTGTATCGCTCCGAAGCCATTTATCCTTATTTTGTAGCCTTGATATTCCTGGAAGATCATCCTTTGTGTGAAACATATTCCATAAATGTAATGAGGACGTGCGGTGATTTATGGCGAAAATTAATTTCCTCCAGTGCCGCCGCTCCCAAACGGTCCATTTGTGTCTTCAATAATTCCAGCCTTTATTGGTCATTTGTGAATATCTGATACCTAGTTTCTTTCAGATTCAATATAAGTTAATGTTTCCTTTGGAGGGATTAACAAATTGAGAGATATCCAGAGCTCGAACCGCTGTTGAACATGTTCATATTCTCACGTCCATCATCCAAGAGACTTTTGTTTCCACGCTCAAGGTTTGTTCAAGACACTCTCATAAATAAAGTAATATATGTAAGCCAAATTAATGAAATCTCAGATTTACTATATGTATACTGTATCCCATTTCAAAAGGTGTTTTCAAATTTTTTACATTGACAGCTTTCATTAACCCCTTTATGACAGTGTTATGTGTATATGTGGCAGCATGATGGGCGTATCTTATGTGCGTCGCCAGGGCTGCTTTTAGAAATCACAGGGCCCCATACAGCCTACCTGATGGCTGGCTGAGGTCAGTAAGTTTATCCGTCCCTTTCTCTGTAGTCTCAGCTGCATGGATTAATGAATAAGAAGCACTCTAATGCTTCCTGCTCGCTCATATACTGAAGCATAGTAAACACTATGCTTCAGCTTGGTACTAATCACTCACTGTGTTCATTCAGGAAAGGGAGGGGCCAGTAAATTACATATTTGCCGGCCCCTTCCCCCACTCTCCATCTTGAAACATCCCCCTGTGTGCCCCTGCAGCATCTGCCGATAGGAGAGGAAAGAAGCTGGCAGCGCTGCTGGGGAAAGGGGCACACGGGGGCCCAGACAGCAGATGGAAGGGGTGCATGTGCTAGAACCAATTTTCCCTGCAGTGCAGCCAGAGGGAGAAAGAGGAGGAGAAGCTGACAGCATTGCAGGGGGGAGACAGAAGATGATCAGTGTCTGCAGTAGGACAGTACAGCCAGCCCTCCTGCTCAACAGATGCCCAGACCCCCCCCCCCCTTTTGAACTGATGGGGCCCAGGCCCACTATAGGAGGGCTGCCTGTACTGCCTTATCAACAGTCCTTTGCGTCACTGTGTTGTTCTAATAGGTACATACTTGCACCCTAATAATGTATTACATTAGAGATCGTGCTGCTGCTATAAGACCACCAAACAAAACATTACAGCGCACACCTGAGACATAGGAAGAGCTCTCTAGATCTCCCATTAGGAGGAGTGTATGCTCCAATGGTTATGAGACAGAATCTCCTATTCTATGGTTAGTGTAGGACCCACTGAGATGGGGGACTGTGAAGTAGTAGTGGGCTAAGCACTCTATGACCATATAGTGCGACCGACTCCCCATACTTTGGTTGAAAATGTCCAGGTTTTTTAAATAGCTTTGCAGGTTTTAATGTCATTATTGCATGTGTGCGCTGTAAAATGTTGTTACTGTGTTGTTCTAGAGACACTTAATCGGTGCCCTCAGAACTCTGACCGATCTTCCATCTGCAGTTCACAATTTACTACCGATGATTGGGAGCTGACAGGACGGGCCACTGATTACATCTTCACGGGACAGCCAATCACAGCGAACAGCTGACGGTTAGCCCTCTTACCAGTCTCTGGGGTCATAGCCCACTTAAAGGACCAGCTACGGGTTAAACATTACCTGGTGATCCTGCAAACATGATCATGGGAGATAAGCTAAAAAGCATGAATAGTAAAAAATGAAAAGGGGTTTAGCAAATTAAGGACTCTTGTACAAGTAAAAGGGGTTTTACTTTCCCATACAAGTCTACGAGAATGCGAAAACCCACTTAACCACTTCCCGACCGCACACAGCCTTTTAACTGCGGCCGTGTGGATGTAAATAAACGGCGATTCGCAGGCGCGCAGCTAGGGGGCGACAGCGCGCCGCTGGCAGCGCACTCTCGCGCCCGCCGCACTCTGTGTGAGTGTGCCCGCGGCTCGGATGGACCTGATGTCTGCTGGCGAGCCGCGATGAGCTGCTAGAGGGAAAGAATGGGGAACCGCCAAAGTAAACACAGCGGTTCCCCACTCTGACAGGCAGCATGTAACAGATCTACTGATCCCTGTCACTGGGATCAGTTAGATCTCTTATGTTCCTGACAGCCCAGCCCCCTCACAGTAAGAACACGCCCAGAGAACACAGTTAACCCCTAGATCTCCCCCTGCAGGTTAACCCCTTCACTGCCAATGATATTTACACAGTTATCAGTGGATATTTAAATTTCTGATCGCTGTATAAATGTCATTGGTCCCAAAAAAAGTGTCAAAAGTGTCCGACATGTTCGCCCAATATCAAAGTCTCGATAAAACCGCAGATCACCGCCATTACTAGTAAAAAAAACAAAATGTAAAAACGCCAAAAATTAATTCTAATGGTTTGTAAAAGCGGCAACTTTTACGCAAACCAATTAATAAACACTGATTGCGATTTTTTTTAACAAAAAATATGAGGAAGAATATAAATCGGCCAAAACCGTTTTGTTTTTTATATATTTTTTTTTTTTGGACTTGTATTTTAGCAAAAAGTAAGAGGTGACCAAATACCACCAAAAGAAAGCTCTATTTGTGGGAAAAAAGGATGCAACTTTCATTTGGGTACAACGTTGCACGACCGCACGATTGTCAGTTAAAGCGACGCAGTGGCAAATTGCAAAAAATGCTCTGGTCCTACAGTGGCAAATCCTTCCGGGGGGTGAAGTAGTTAAAGCAAATCAAATGCAGGTCAGAAGCAGGGACGTGCGGTGAGGTCAGTGGCTGGTGAGACACTCGCTAGTATCGGAGCCAGATACCCACAGGTTACATACGCCGCGATAGTTAGAGCGAGAGCAATAATTCTAGCACCAGACCTCCTCTGTAACTCAAAACATGTAACCTCTAAAAAATTTTAAAGCATTGTCTATGGAGATTCTTAAGTACTGAAGTTTGGTGCCATTCCACAAGTGTGTGCAATTTTATTGTGTAACATAAAAAGTTGCAATGACCGCCATTTTATTCCCTAGGGTGTCTGCTAAAACAACTTATATAATGTTTGGGGTTTCTGAGTAATTTTCTAGCAAAAAAAATATGATTTTTACATGTAGGAGAGAAGTGTCAGAATTGGCCTGGGTGGCAAGGGGTTAATTACCAGAAGTAAGTAATATACAAATAATTATTATATATTATTTTTAAGGTAATTTACTATATTTTCAAAAACTACTCAAGCAGGTAGCTTGATGGACAAATTACTGAAGTTTGAAGTAATAACTTTCAACCAGTAATTTCACAGTAAATAGGTAAATAATAAATTGTAAAAAACAGGTATGTGCGCACAACCGCTATCAGCCCAGTAAGTGTGCATATATATATATTATAGTATACCACACGGATGATATATAGCGATATGTAATAAAAATAAGTAAGAAGATGAGATATATAAGAAAAATAAAATAAAGTTAAAATTAAAGTCCCTACCACATCACACAATTTGTGAGGTGGAGGTGGAAGTCCATGAATGTTCCAAGGGGAGGCAGCCAATCCCAAGAAGCTGAACCAGGCTTTACAAAACTGAAAGAAAAGAAAGGAAGGGAGGCGCCTCTAAGTGCAGTATTAAAAGGAGGTTTATTACAAAGAGGGATTAAAAACACTCACTGAATGATCAGCAAGGGAACTAGTCCATAGTGGCGTCACTGTATGTTCTGTGCACCAGGGAATGTGTCTCCTGACACTGCAGTGGATCTCCGGTCGTCTGTGGAAAGGATGGTGAAGCCGGCTGTGTATCCAGGACGAGGCTCGGACCGCAGGAGACAGGGCGCAGGCGAGTGACGTCACTGCTATGCGACGCGTTTCATTGGGCGAACGGCCCAGGTGACTGTAAGACCGCGCCTCTTCCTCTTCCTTAAATAATAAATTGTTATCTTATAACATATAGCATAATAATATATGATTTAGCTTGTGCCTTTTCATCAGCAGAATATTCTCATTCTCCCTCTTAACTACATGAGAAAAACATGGGATTATGGGTAAATCTTATACACATAAACCCATGTTTTTCCTTGTAGTTAAGAGGGCTGGGCTGGAACGGAGTATTTGTCTTTTAGACACATGCCCCCTCTATGACACTGCAGTGAGGCGTGCCTCCACTGCAGCATTTTTATTGGACAGCTTGGGCAAATGGTGTTTTACCATTGGTATAAGGCTCCAAGCTATCCATTGAGCTCAGTGTCTCTGACAAGAAGTGAGGAGAGGCACTGTGAACTCATCCTCTCAGTCTGCTGCAAACACAGTGAGGTTGATTTACTAAAGCTGGAGAGTGCAAAAACGGGTGCAGCTGTACATGCTAGCCAATTAGCTTCTAACCTCAGCTTGTTCAAGCAAACTTTGACAACAAAACCTTGAAGCTGATTGGTTTCTGTGTGGAACTGCGCCAAATTTTGCACTTTCAAACTTTAGTAAATCAACCCCAGTGGGGTTGATTTACTAAAGCTGGAGAGTGCAAAAACCGGTGCAGCTGTACATGCTAGCCAATCAGCTTCTAACCTCAGCTTGTTCAAGCAAACTTTGACAATAAAACCTTGAAGCCGATCGTTTTTATTTTTGTTTTTTTTGTTTTTCTTATTTTTCATGTTCATGGCAGAGAGGACAGACCAACACCATACACCATCCAGGCTATATAGCATTCCAAAATGCTGTCAGTCTAACATTGGGAGCTTTATGATGGGAGAGCAGAACAGACTGATGACCTCATGTGGAGATACTCATGCACTGTCCAATTAGAAGTCTCGGGCTGGGTTGCTGACCAACCCGTTTTACTCCAGTGCAGCGAAGAAAAATGTCATCAGTTTTGTGGTGTCTTGTACAAGTGCTTGGATCCCAATAATGGTTAACAGAATTACAAATATCTTGGCAGTTAATTCTTTATATGCAGCAGTTCATCAACAGTCAGTGGTTCAACCTTTCTGGAAAAATGGGCAATACCCTTGCATTTCTTTTCAACACACATGTTAAAATCCACATTTTAAGCCTTAAAATAAATTAATTAAGCCACAAAGAGTATCTATTTTCTGAAAAGCAGAGAACCTGCAGAATAAAAGGATGGTAGTTGCATATTTTTATGTTTCACAATTTTTAGGCAGCTTTTTTTCTGAAAAAATACTCTCAAATTAATTTTGGCGTACAAAAATACAATATAATTCCCAATTTGTTACAAAAAATTTAAAATAAAATGTAATAGATACCAAATATGTTAAGCCTTAAAATGTGCACGCCCATGAAATGCCAACAACAAAACCTTTGCAGCTCAGCAGTTTAGAGCTAATCCTAAATAATGGCCCCAGAATTATTCCACTCACGCCGGAAAGCGCAGTGATACCTAATATGTGTTACCCGATTGGTGTTTGCATATAAATGTGCATTGGGAGGGTTGATGCAGATGAGGCTTTATTTTTTTTTATTCTATTAGATTTGAGCACTTTGTCTTGTTCACTTAAAGTGTTACTAAACCCACAACAGTAAAATCAGTCTGTATATGCAGCATAGCATGCTTTTTTATACTCACTGTGGAACTTAATGGGTTAATTCTCTGCATTGTGTAAAAAAGGCTGTTTCATCTTAACTGTATGGATAGATACTTCCCTCCTGCACTGTTAATCTGGGCAAGTCCATATGATACACAGCAGGGTGGTAAAGCTGCACATGCTCAGTTTGGTCTCTTATGCTGCATAGAACATTTCCTGTTTCAGTTGAACTGTTCAGGTCACATGATATTGACATCACACATGTGGGCGTGTATACAGGCGGTAGTGGAAAACCCCTCCTACTTGAACACGCAGCTATGGACAAACTGTGCAGGTTATCAAGAAACCATGATATACAGATCATCTCAAAAGGTATATAGTGGCAGTATTTTAATGTAAAAAGATTTATAAGCTGTGGGCACTGTGGATGATGGGGGGGGGGGGGGCAGATAAATTATGTTCATATTACTGGGTTTAGTAACACTTTAATGTTATTTCTTCCTTAAGAGGGCTGACTAGCCCCTATGTAATATAAAATGCAGCAGGACAGGCCCTCTTTATGGCAACATCAGGGATTTATTAGACTCCTAATGTCTCCCCTGCATTGCTTCCACACAAACTGAGTACAGACAGCACTTGAAATGCTAAAGTAGCAAGGATCTGAAAGCTGTGAACCCTGCAGTGTTTTGAACAGAGCGCTTCCAAGTTCACAACAAAGTGGAAACAACCCCCCCCCCACACACACACACACACACACTATGCCATCAGAAACTTCCCCAGCCTCCTTGGCGTTAACCCAAGCATAATGCCCGATGCATGCTATTAGATTTTCTGCAGATTTTTGTCTTCAGATTTCCCAAAACCATGTAGTGCCATGGCCTGCCTGACTGCATACAAATTGCAACTCCTAAGGTTTGACCTCATATTATATGGTTTTGGTAAATCTGAAAACAAAAATCTGCAGAAACTCTAATAGTGTGTATGGTGTCTTACTCAGGCTCATAAGTATATGAAACAACTGTTAATATAAAGCCTTGCACACACGATCCGATTTTCGGATGACAGAATTTCCATTTTTTTGTTGGATGCGTGTCTCATGTCGAAAGTGAAGAGCGTACTAACAATACGAAAAATTTTGTACGACCGAACTCAACGTCAGACGTGATGTAATGTTTTGAATATTTTTGCATTTTTTTCATTTCTGAGCATGTGTAG
>BLSH010171086.1:834073-855321 GCA_018402905.1 Glandirana rugosa
AGTGACACCGTCGCCTCCACTGAAGACGAGGGTGTCTCTGGTACTGGCGGGCCCCTGGCTGCTCCCCCCCTGTCGGCGAGAGCGTACGGCTTGAGACGTCTGGGTCGCGCGAGAGCGTACGGCTTGAGACGTCTGGGTCGCGCGAGAGCGTACGGCTTAGAGACGTTATTAGGACGGACGACCTACCCCATTCACGTCCCCCCCCCTGCTGCTGAGACGTTACATGGGGTGGATAGAGTGACCGACGTTTGACGGGGAGGACACATGGTCTCTGTGGGAGCAGAAGTCACCTCCGCTGCCACAGTGACCCGCCCCCGGCCCCGCATCCAATCACCCTGAGCGGAGGCTCAGGGCAGCCAATCAGCCTATGCATGGTCGCAGGGACAAGCGCACATGCATAGGCTTGAATGGCCGACCAATAGGCTCACTTACTTGGCTGTCATGTGACAGCCAAGGAGCCGAAAAGAAAAAAAAAAAAAGAAAGTCAATGTACCGGCGCCACCTGTAGGTGGGCGGGGTTGACTTTTTTTTTTCTTTCGTCTTTTGCCGGCGGGGAGGCGGCGCCCCAGCTCCCCTCCCACACCAGCCGCCGCTGGGTTCCTAGTCTGTCTAGTTTCTTGAAACTCTTTCGGAACATCTTTGAGGAACCAGGTCATGTCTCTTCAGCGGCCAGCGCCCTTTTACGCCTCCGCCAGGAGTCTGCTTCTGTGGGACACTATGCTCTTCATTTTCGGATCCTAACTAATGAGCTGAACTGGAACAATGAGGCCTTAGTTGCAACCTTTTCACAGGGCCTCTCTGACAGAGTGAAGGACGAATTAGCAGGAAGAACCATCCACGCTGATCTGGATGATGTGATCTCCCTGTGTAACCAGATCAATATGCGCTTTCAGGAGAGGATCCTAGAAAAAAGACGCTAGCACCTCTTGGTCCCTAGTAAGCCTGAGCTCCCTTCTCTGCAACCCGTGGAGCATCCCCTGCCAGCTGGGGAACCTATGCAGCCGGGCCAGACCAGGCTATCTCCCAAGGAATGTGCTAGGCGCAGAACTCTGGGTCTGTGTCTCTACTGTGGGGGCAAATGTCATTTTTGTGACACTTGCTCAATTCGTCCAGGAAACGCTCTGGTCTTATACATCTGGAAGGTGGAGTATTAGACCCAGAAACATCATCTTCTCGTCTCCTTTCGGTGTTCCTTCATGTTGGAGATTCTTCTCATTCGGTCTTGGCATATCTGGAGCTGCTAGCAACTTTATGGACAGGAGAACTGCATTTTCCATGAAACTTACCCTTTCGCCCCTCCTTTGGTGGTCTCAGCAATCGATGGCACTGTTCTTCCAGGGGGCCCTATCCACTTCCAGACCCTTCCTGTTAAGATGTCGGTAGAAATACTCCACCAGGAGGAGATATCCTTCCTTATCCTACCTAAGGCCTCAACCCCCATCGTATTGGGCCTTCCTTGGTTACAGCTCCATTCCCCACATGTTGACTGGACTTCTGGGCAGATCCTGGCTTGGGGTCCTCCTGTTTCTCGTCCTGCCTACTCAAGGTTGCCCCAAAAGAGAGACTTCATGTTGCCACCACCTCAGTTTCTTCTGCCCTTCCTGCTGCATATAGCGAGTTCAGGGATGTCTTCTGCAAGAAATCAGTTGAAGTGCTTCCTCCTCACAGGTCCATTGACTGTGCCATTGACCTTGTTCCCGGAGCGACTCTGCCCAGGGGTCGTACCTATCCCCTGTCCATTCCACAGACCCAGGCCATGTCAGAGTATGTCGCTGAGAACCTAGAGAAAGGGTTCATCCAGAAGTCCTCATTGCCTGCGGGAGCAGGATTCTTTTTTGTTGCCAAAAAGGGTGGTACCTTAAGATCCTGTATGGATTATCGAGCCTTAAATGCGGTGACAATCAAGAACCGATACCCCTTACCCCAAATATTTGAGCTATTCGATTATTGAAAGGTGCCTCCATTTTTACCAAGTTGGATCTCAGGGGTGCATACAATCTGATCTGGATAAGGGAAGATGACGAATGGAAAACCGTGTTTAACACTAGAGATGAGCATTATGAATACAGTACTTGGTTATGCCCTTTGGGCTGTGTAATGCCCCAGCTGTGTTCCAAAACTTTGTCAACGAAATCTTCAGGGAGATGCTTTATCAATTTGTTGTCCTCTATCTGGATGACATTCTCATCTTTTCTGAAAATTTGCTTGTCCACAGAAACCTTGTCCGGGTTGTACTTCTGTATATCAAGCTGGAGAAATGTTCTTTTGAATGTTCTGAGGTCCTGTTTCTGGGATGCTTTGTCTCCAGTTTGGGTCTTCGTATAGATCCCGAAAAGGTCTTGGCCATTACCAACTGGCCTCTTCCTGCCAGCATCATGGCCACACAGCAATTTCTTGGGTTCACCAATTATTATAGGCATTTCATTAAGAATTATTCTAATATTGCTGAGCCTATTATTGCCTTGCCCAAGAAGGGTGTGAATGCCAAGGAGTGCAAGATGTCCGCACACAGACACTGGTGTCCGTGAGCGGTCCTTGCATGGACCACCGCAGCCAACACTGACTTTTTTCTGAGTCTGCTGCTATCTGACTCATTGAGTATGTCCCTCCCTCACCCACAATGCGATGGCTTGGGCCTCGGCTCAGCCACTCGGCTGCTAAGCACCAGTCCCTACTGTGTAGTGAGAGATGTAGATCCGGCCGGCAGGGCCCACTCAAGGGGAGTGGTGGTGGAGTCCTGCCTGCATGCAGAGTGATCTGTGGGACTGTCTGGGGGATGGAATGTGCTGTGCAGCGGCCACCTAGCGTGGGAGAGAGAACCGGAGAACATGCATATATATAATATATTCTTTGCAAGGGGAGAGGCCGGAGAGCCTGGAGTGTGGTGTTGCAGGAAATCCTGGGGATTCTATTCTATATACAGGTGAAAAAAAGATAAGAGTAAGAAGACTAAGTAAAGGGAATCTATTCTATGGGGGACATGCCCTGGCCTGACCTGCTTTACAGGGGGATCTATATGGTGTACGAAATGATTAAGCCCCCTCCCCTTCATGATATTGTCGAAAAGGGGCGGGGCATGGGTGACCTTAAAATGATGCCCCCCCCTGAAAAAAGTTGTGCGAAAGCCCATGTTTCCAAAGACTGGACTGGCCCTGGGTGTTTAAAGAGGCCTGCCCCCTGCCATTCCAGGTTGGGGATTGGTCAGGGCTCCTTATAATACCCCAGGGGGCTACAGCTCCCATCCCACCTCTCTTCCCAGAAAACACCCGAAGCTTCTAGAAAGAAGTGGGAGGTCCTGATGACACCACCTGTGAATCGCCCAGCCCTGCCCTGAGCCACTCCTAGCCCAGAATCAAAACAATCAGGCCTGACTAAATTTGTCTCACCTAGCAAAAATCTCACTCTAACACCTACCCACTGTAGAGGGTGCTAAACGTCACTCCTGCACTTGTACATGGGAATCACATAGCACAGAGCAGGTGCCATAAATGTGGTCTGAACTGTACCAGTACAGCTCAGATTACATAACTGCAATCAGGCAAAGGGAGGTATTTATATGAAAAGAGACTACTAGGATCTCTTCTGTTATAAAAACCCTGCCGGTGAGCGGTTTTTGCTAATTCAAATGGATTACTGCTTTAACAATTAATGAAACAGAGTTTTCGGTTTGTGGTGCTCAGATTAGTTTTGTATTAGGTAGAGGGCTGGGGAGTTATGTGTTCTATAGTCCAGTGCAAGGGTGACGATGCTGCTCCTCCACAAATATAGTACTGTGAGTGAGCGTTGTCACCCTAGGACAGGAAGTGTGTTACTGGAAGGAAGACCAAGTGAAAATAAAACAGAAGAAACCCCCCCCCCCCCACTTCCCCCAAAAATATTACAGCTATCACATCTGAGGACTGGTAAGCGACACATTTTTGTTTTTGGGTTTAGGCACACTGTACTTTTAAAACACACTGGTACCAGGGAAACAATCTACTTTTGCGATGGAACCTGTTACCTCTGTTTTTTCTTTTCCTGCACTTGGAGAGCTGTCATTACAGGCCCAGACCAGAGTAAATAATGAATTGTTTATATTCAGCCTGAGTGTTCATTGTAAATGCGGACAGGGACTGTGAGCAAGACAGGCATTTGCTACTTACAGTATATGCCTTAAATTAGGGCCCATGCACATTAGTGTGCTAAACGCAGAGCCGCTGTTGCTTCTTTATAGAACTTAACTGAAATGTCACAAGTCATATTCTTTTAAACGTGGTGGTGTTGCAATGTGGTGGTTTGCATAACAACCCATTGGGCTGAAATAAAGTGCTGCATGCAGTACTTTTTTAGCACACACCACAGCAATGCTGACGTGTGAACTGACACAATAGCCTTGACTGTGCTTTGGGGCTGTGCTGGAAATAGCTGCCAAGATAGCCCCACCACATCTGGTGGGAATGGGCTTTTAATGCATTAAGATGAAAAACCTTTTCTGTTACAGCTGCCCCCCTTTTAATTACCTGAGCCCAATCGTTCCCGTGCCCGGAACGAGCCTAGCAGCTCCAACTGCGGGCTCCGGTCCTCATTGGATAGATTGATTGTAGGGGAGCCATTGGCTCCCGCTGCTGTCAATCAAATCCAGTAACGCAAAAGCTGGGCTTGTGGCACTGACAGTACCCCCCCCCCAGGGCAGTCGGGACATCAAACTCCTGTACTTACCCCATCTAGGAGCGGGCAGCAGGCAGCAAGCAGGGAGCGGTGTCCGGGGAGCAGGGAGCGGGTATCGGCTTGGCTTTGGCCGTGCATCCCCCTCCTCCTCCGAGTAAGGCGTCCAAAAGGATCGCCTTTCTTCTCCACCAATCGGGATACCGGTAACATACCGGCGCTTTCTGATTGGTGAACGGTTCAGTGTTACAAAAGGCAAATGTTCATTTGCCTTTCTAAAGGCTTGTAACTGCACGATCTGTGCCACAAGCCACACTAGTTTGAAGCCTGTTAGAGCCTACGGCTCTATTGAGATGCTTCAAAGAACCCCCCCCGCCGCGGTAATTCATGCAGCCGGCGCCTTAAAGGGGCCGGCCGTATAAATAGGGGGTGGTTGCAGGCGGCCATGGATAGCTGCATGCTATGCATTAATCTATCCATAGCATAGAGGGAGGTGGCGAGGACAGAGGGTGCGGTGCCCGTGCGCCCTTAATGGAGGGGCCACCCCTGGGTGTACTCCAAGGTCCAGTGTTGTGACCCTTACTTTTTAATACCTTTATAAATGGTATAGGGTCTGGGATTAAAAGTACCATTTCAGTCTTTGCAGATGAAACCAAGCTATGCAGTGGAATAACGTCCTTATATGATGTCTCTGACTTACAAGCAGACCTCAATGCACTAATTGGCCAACTATGTGGCAAATGCAGTTTAATGTTCATAAATGTAAAGTTATGCACTTGGGGGCTAAGAATATGCATGCATCATACATACTAGGAGGAGTACAACTGGGGGAATCCATAGTGGAGAAGGATCTGGGGGTTCTGGTAGATCATAAGCTTAATAATAGCATGCAATGCCAAGCTGCAGTTTCCAAAGCGAGCAAAGTCCTTTCTTGTATTAAGAGAGGTATGGACTCCAGAGAAAGAGATATCATTTTGCCCCTCTACATATCATTAGACCTCATCTGGTATATACAGTTCAGTTTTGGTTACCAGTTCTCAAAAAGGATATCAGGGAACTGGAGAAAGTGCACAGAAGGGCAACCAAACTGATAAGGGGCATGGAGGAGCTCAGCTATAAGGAAAGATTAGAGGAACTGAATGTATTCTCTCTTGAGAAAAGGAGATTAAGACCCCTTTCACACTGGGGCGATTTTCAGGTGCTTTAGCGCTAGAAATAGCCTTTGCTAAGCGCCTGAAAACCACCTCCCATTCCTTCCAACGTTCTGAAAAGTCCTGCAAGCAGCATCTTTGGGGGCGGGTTGGGAGCGCTCTATACAGCCCCTGCCCATTGGAATGCGGCAAAAGTGTGGCAAAATGGCAGTGTGGCAAAATGGCAGTTTTTAACCCCCTTTTCGGGGTTAAAAGCTTCCTGCTAGTGGCCGAAAAGCAGCCCAAAAGTGCCGCTTAAACAGCTCTAAAGTGCCGCTAAAACGAGCAGACAGTCAGCGTTTTCAGTGTGAAGGGGGTCTAATGGGAGATATGATCAACATGTATAAATAATATATAAATACATAAGTTTTCCATATAGTGAACTTGGTGTTGAGTTATTCACTTTAAGGTCATCACAGAGGCCAAGGGGGAACTCTTTACGTCTAGACGAAAAACCATTTAATCTCCAAATTCTGAAAGGTTTCTTCACAGTAAGAGCTGTGAAAATGTGGAATAGACTCTCCCAGAGGTGATTCTGACCAGCTCAGTAGATTTCTTTAAAAAAAGGCATTGATTCTTTCCTAAATGTACATGATATAACCGGGTACTGCCATTTATAGTTATAAAGTTGATCCAGGGAAAGTCTGATTGCCTCTCAAGGGATCAGGATGGATTTTTCCCCTTCTGGAGCAAATTGGATCATGCTTTGCTGGGGTTATTCGCCTTCCTCTGGATCAACTGTGAGTATAGGATTGTGTATATGGGATTGTATGATTTTTTTATTTTTTTTATTGGTTGAACTAGATGGACTTGTTTCTTTTTTCAACCTGACTAACTATGTAACTATGTTGGCTTTACTGTAATAAATTGATCATTTATGGGGTTTAAAGCAAAATCTGTGCAAAGCAGCAGGTTCACTTCAATGCACCCTATCCGAAGCAACGTCAGATAGGAGCAAAGAAAATACTGAAATAGATGTATGCAAGGTGGTAACACTGGCTCTGTAATATTGATGGCTATAACTGTGCTCTACACCTGTGGTTCTGGATGGCTAAAGGGAACAAAAAGAATGATTTACCGTACTTGACTCTGCTCACAATTATAATCAGAAATGGAGCTCCGTGTTTTTGGGTTGTGTGCTGGAAATGAGGACGTGTCAATACCTTCTGTTATAAGAAGGCTATGCTGTATCTCTGGTAGCACTTAATAAACAGATACAACAATAAAAGACATTCATTGTTATGGTCCACATATACTTTAACAATGTATGCATTAAAGTCTGATATTTTAGCCCTGTCTGTAGGAAATTCCTCTTCCAACCTGGGTTAGATAGATACCGACTAGGCAGTTTTTAATATTCAATTTTTCCAAGTGAACCTCCTGTCTTTACAGGCTGCTAAGACAGCCCCTGGCATTATATAAGAAGGCATACTTCATCTGAATGCCCACCTTTGTGACTGCTTATGAAAACTCAGACATATAAGGAGAAAAGGAGGGCGCACCGAACTTGTGCATTACCAAAAATATTTTAATACGTTTAAAACAATGGTTATACTCACATACAACTATATTAGATAGGCATATCAGGTAAACAGCAACACCAAATGGTTTCTTTCTAGTTCAAAGTCGGAACCCAAGACACCGGAGGACTAGGTGGTATTGTTTGATGGCTGACACATTTCGAGGGTGGACCCTCTTCTTCAGAGCCAAAGTTTACCTGTTTACATGATATGCCTATCTAATACAGTTGTATGTAAGTATAACCATTGTCGTTTTAAATTTATTAATATATTTTTGGTAATGCACAAGGTTTGTGCGCCCTCCTTTTCTCCTTATATGTATCCGTTTCAAGAGCACCCATTGTTCTAAGGAAGGCAGCAAGAACATTGGCATTCCTTATGTATATACATATTTACCAGACCGTACCACAACATTCGTGACTAAGCACCCGAGCGCAGGAGATTTTGTAAATTTTTGCTATGAAAACTCAGTCAGAACGGAATATGTATCCTGTATTATGTTCACAGATAATCTGCAACTGCAGCGAAGGCTCCGGCCTGTCTACACTGCAGCTTTGTGTTGTAAAACCAGAGTAATGTATGTATACAAAACATGAAAAAATAATTACAAACAGCATCAGCATCCCTGCCTCCTTTTTATATCCTGCTAGGTATCAAGGAAAAACACGGGAGCATGCTTTTGATAATTGTTTTTTTTTTAAATTTGCACTCAAAGCAGAGTTCTGGCCGAAATATGACTTTTAAGATAAAAATACCCCTAGAATACTCATGCCTCGTGCAATGTAACCAAGGTATGCTGTTATCTATGCCCAGTTTTCTATTTGTGCAGCATCGTTTTCTTACTTTGTGAAGTTCCTGCACAGCGCGGCCATCTCCAGTGTGGGCATCTGAACCCACAGTGTCCTTCTTCCTGGATTCCATGCATGGTGGTTACCCAGCATGCACCTGCCAATCTCGCAGCTGTGCATTGCGTTGCAATCTTGTTCAGCTTGACATGGCACAGCCATGCTAAGGTGACCAAGATTTTCCATAGACGCTAATGTTAAATGTAATGGTAGCAGTGCCATGTCACGCTGACCAAGGAGCCAATGCAAAACCGGAAATGACGTACGGCGCCGCGGCCCCTAAAGGAGCAAGTGAAATTAGACATAGGCATAAATCAGGTAGGTGAACTGAAAAAAATAAAAATAAATTGCCAATTCATTTTAAGGATACACATTAGTGCTGCATGGTGAGGAGTGAAAAATGTGGGTGGAACTCCGCTTTAAGGTAAAAAATGTTTAGGCTTCATTACTACTGTAGCCATGTGCTCCCTTGAGAGTGGCTGATAGTAGTGGTTCACCTTATAGCTGCCCTCAATCACACCATATTTCACACATCCATAGACACTGACCAGGCCGGCTATTGTTTTTATTGTTTTATTTAGGGGAAAAAACTTGGATGGAGATAAGTATGACTGTGTGATGCCCAAAGAATTATAGTACACAAAGTCCACATATACACTCCTGTACACTTAACTGCAGACTGTCCCTCTGCAGACTGTTATTTCTCACAACTCTCCAGCACTCAACTTGCTGACCGTTTCTCCTACAACTCTCTCTCCGGCACTGAACTTAGTAAATCATCACTCCATTACTTCTCTCCAGCACTGCACTTGGTTTTCAGCTTGAAAAGAAATTTATCAAGCTTCTCTGTTCCTTTCGTTTCACCGCGGCTAGCACATGTCGAGGCCTACTCTCAGCAGAACCTCCAAACACCCATTACAGGCCAGGGATCATGGGCCCCTGGATGTGTAGCAAAAGTACTTGAGTGCTAGCTGGGCCTTTGATGGACTACAACTCCCAGCCCATCTCTCTTCTAGGTCCCACCGACCAGCTTTTCCTCAATGACTCTCCTTTCCCTGAACTGGCTCCCAAGGCTCCCACAGACTGTCCACTATTCCTCTCCCAGTCTGCTCCAGCACTTTCTCTTGCAGTTCCCAGGGACCGTCACTCACTCTCTCTCACTGTGTAGCACCTCCTCTGTTCTCCTGTTCCCTGTGCAACTCCAGGAATCACCACCACACCTGGCTGCACCCGAACCTCCAGGCCCCAAGATCACCCTCCCCAGACTGGGGCGACCTACCAGGTAGGGGCTTTCACAGCACCTCTGCTACATCTCCAGACTTCCACCCAACACTTCTCTTCCCAGATTGGGCTGACTCTGAGTATTTAAGGAGGTCTGCCCACTGCCAATCCTGCTTGGGGATTGGTCAGGTCTCCCTAGAATACTCCAGATGGCTCCACCTACCTTTCCAGCTCCCTGACCAGAAGCCCTCCCCCAGATCTCTAGAAAGCAGTGGAAGGTTCTGGTGACCTCATCTGTCAAGTCCACTCAATCCTCCCTGAGCCACTCAAAACATTCAGGCCTGCACCTACAGTCAGGCCTGACTAAATTTCACCTCACCTAGCAAAACCCTGCTAGAAAACGCACCTACACTATAGGGACGCTACACTACTTTAAAGCTGTTGTGATAAAAATATTGGGGTCTGCAACATGCTGTGAAAGAAGAATTTGGATTTTGGATGAAAATGCCCATTAAAAATGCTAAAATAAGCAAGAAATGTAGACACTAAGGTGTAATACTGTACTTCTCCTGCAAGGGACGAGTGGGATCTTCATTTTCTTCAACAGTCACAGATGCCACTGCTATTTAACCCTTTTTGAGTATGTTGGAGGGTATACATCCCCACTGCCTTCTATGGGGTGGATTTACTAAAGGCATATACTAAAGTCACATTCTGCGAGGACATATGCTCCAGAGCTTAGTAAACTAAGCTCTGAAGCAACTGCACTCGCAAAGTGCACAGTCTGGTTGCCTTTAGTAAATCAACCCCTATGGTTCCTCCCACTATCTACTACATCATTACTGCGATCCCCTTTTCTTAATGTCTCTGGCAGGTAGTCAGAGATGGGAAATGTAAAAATGCTGGTGGGTGCTTTAGCTTACCAACACCTAAAAAATGGAAATGCTAGTTTTAGATGGACTTATCCTTTAAGAACATATCTAGACGTAGCCATGTCCCAGAACCCTAGAGGCTTACTTGTGACCCCCAGAGTCAGGAAAAGCTGACATCCATCTCACAGCGTGGGTTACTAGGCATAGTGGGGGGAGATGGATAGAATGAGTTGGGCGCCAGACACGTTGATGATGCAGAACAAAAGAGATTAATTTTCTCTTAAAGAACAGGGGAGAGAGGATTAGGGCCAGGACACCCTTTGAGCAGGTGCAAAGCACTTAACAGACTCTGAAGCACACAAAAATAGAACAGTATGGTAGTTGTTTACCTCCAAAGACCTTAGAGCTAAACTGTGCCTGAAAAGAGCCACCTCCTTTGGTGATTAAACTTATAACGTTGACTTTAACATAGATCTGTACACATACCAAACTTGGTATCCCCGTTGTGTAGACCTTGTCTCAATCTCACAGCTTCCTGCTGCAGCTTCTTCACCTCTGACAAAGAGTGGTTCTCTGGCTGGCAGAACCTGTGCAATTTGGTTAGGCTTCCGACATGAAGCCCCAACCCTACGCTGCTCCTTCTTGTCCTGGGTAGGCCTCAGACTGCCTAGCAACCAGGGGGCTCCCGGATAGGCCTCAGGCTTATGGCCTAGCAGCCGGGAGCTTTCAACACACGTCCACCCAGATAGCCATCCAGGTGGCACAGAACACCAATCACCTGACTCCTCCCAAATAATTAGGTTCTCCCAGCAGGCCATGGGGCTCAAGAAACACAAATTGGTCAGAACAACCTATCCACTCATATTCCAAGTTCATATGCACCTTGTCCTTCCAAAGCCACTAGTGACAGTACCACCCAGCGGCAGAGGAGAGAGGTGCATCAAACCCAGAATTAGGAAACGAATCAGGAGATCCCCCTAACAATTACCTGGGCTAGCATATATTCTCTGCGCTGTCAACACCAACATTAATACCTATACGCAGATTTGCGGTGCATATGTGTTAACGTGCGTGACTCAAAAGTGACAGGAAATTGTAGCTGCACAGTTTCAAAAGCAAACTTTATTGGCTAGCTTAATATGACATAATTGCACATCAGCAAAGTCATGAGAAGCCTGTACATCATGAGACGGGTGTATGAATTAGACCAGGGGCTGGTAAGTCCACTGGAGACACACAGAACAAACACCATGCAGCATTGTATAAACTTTAAGGATGATTTTCATGAGGCTCAGGCCACTACATTCATGTAATTTAGGGCAGTTTGTTCTTAGAGCCATGAGTTGGTTATATATCAGTGTTTACAGAGGGATTTAGCTTGAGGCCAAAGAAGTTTTGATGAACTATTGTTTTGTTAAGGAAAAAAAAACTATTTCTTAACCCCTTTTCCAGTCCATATGCATATGTGACAGCACAGAAGTGGGATTTAACGCCATTCTGCTACATAATGTGTACAGCCAGTAGCTCCATTCTGGAAGAGTGCTCACTCAGCACCTCCAGCACTGTGACCCCACTGTCATGATGCTGGACCGGAATCCAGTAGGATGGGCTCCAAATCCGCAGGGACAGCCATTCACAGTGATCATATGATTAGTGGACCAATTACTGGACTCCAGGGTTACAATCCAATTTAAGGTTCAGCTTCCACTGACAGAAAGGGGTTAAAGTGGACCTAATATTAGACATATTGTTTCATGTTAAAGAGGAACTTTACTCCTATCATAAAAATTACAGCAAAAGCACCTTTAGAAATGCTTATCTATGGCAATCCACAAACAGATACTTATAGATAATTGCAGGTTTTTTATTCATTGCATACTTTATTTTTCTTTTCCTCCCCATTCTTTTGACAGGTGACTAAGGGCAGCTGAATCCATTGCCCGTTACTTCCTAGAACTATGGGCCTGCCACCAGGAACATGTGACAGGAACTTCCCAGGATGCATCTATGAGGCCCTGATTACATCACCAATGCCTCACTCAACCAGGAAGTGGAAAAAACGATAATTGCATATAAATATATGTTTATTTAGATAATGAATTTAAGATGATTTCATTTCAGCATGCATAAATGCATACCACTGTGATCTCTAGTAAACGGGGGAAGAGTCCATTTTAACCACTTGATACCTCGTCAATCATATGATGTTCTCCCGGATCGTGCACTGCGTGTGGCTACGGGGCCATGCAGCAGTGCGATCTGTCATCAGCTGAGTCCACTGGATCTGTGTATCTTTCTGCCAGTACCATGTGGCCTGCTGTGACTAATCACAGCAGGCCACATGACAGTTGTAAACAATGGATGGCTTCCTTTCATGCCATTTATTGTGTACATTTGTGCTGGCTGTGATTGGTACTAACACAGATCACATGGTAAAGACAGGGCCAATCAAAGCCCATGTGTACTATGTGATTAGCTCTGGCCAATCACAGCTAATAAAAATGAAACAATCTGAATGAATCAGTTTCGTTCAGTAAAATTCTTGCTTATAGCAATGTAATGCACTGCTATAAGCAATCATAATGTGTAAATAAAAAAAATCCTGATCTCTTAACCAGAGTAGTACAACATTACTATGGTAACATTATATTGCTCTAGTCAGAATTTGCTAAAAAAAAGATAAAGAATGTAAAAAAATTGTTAAATTTTTCTTTTTTTGGTACTGTCACCAGTGAGTGTTCCTGATCACCGCCACACCAGTTCTTTATTTTCCAAAAAATTATGACAAAAAATTACAACTTAAAAAATTCGCCATGCCTCTTACTAAATACCTCAGACTGTCTATTTTCCAAAAAGGGGTCATTTAAGGGGAATTTGTACTGTCCTGACGTTTTCGGCCTCAAGAAATGAGATAGGCTATCAGTGACTTGCACACAATCTAAATAATATACACCAGTTTGGGTTATTTTCACAAACGAAATGTCGCAGAATACACTTTAACCTAAATTTTTGAAGAACAATTATTTATTTGCAAAATTTTATAAAAGAAACAAAGGGAAAGATGCCTTTATTTTAAAAATTTTCAGTTTTTTTTTCATTTATTTAGCAAAAAGTAAACAATCCAGCGGTGATTAAATACCACCAAAAGACAGCTCTAGTTGTGTGAACAAAATGATAAAAACTTAGTTTGGGTAAAGTGTTGCATGACTGCACAATTGTCATTCAAAGTGCAACAGCGCTAAAAGCTGAAAATTGGTCTGGGCAGGTAGGGGGTAAAAGTGCCCAGTATTGAAGTGGTTAAGTGCATGCATGCTCAGCCTCAGTAAAGTGTAAGTGTAACACCTCCAAACATTTAGTACAGGGATCACAGTACTCCCACTGACAATGTCTTCATCTGCTTTTTTCTCTTTATACAGTGTGACGTTATGCGAGGCGCCATAATGGACGGGCGATACTTGTCGCCTAGCATGCAATCACTTTGAGGCGACTAGCGGTAGTCCGACCTGGGTTTTGCCAGCCACTGTGGCAGAGCTGGTTCCGGCCCAGACTTTCTGGTCCACTCAAACCCCTCTCCACCTGCATTTAATGATCAGGAAGAGAGCAGAGGTGAGCTTTATCCTGAATCTCAGAGGGAGAAAGCTGAGAGAGCTCTGTCTGCTAATTTGGACTCAAAGATAAAGGTTTGCACTGTGCTTATGTTTTGTGGGTGTCAGGGACAACCCCACACTTTATAGAGAGGAACCCGATTGTTTAGTTTAGCGCTGAACGGCAAGGTTTTTTTTTCTGTTTTTTGTTAATGTGTTTTGATCTTGCAAACCTGTAATAATAAACCTGGCAAGCCGCCTGATTTTAAAGAAACTTACCTCAATGCTGAATCTTTTCCTCTGAAAAGTGGTCCCCTGAGCTAATCTCCCGCAACAGGTATTCATGGTCACTGTCTACTTTCAGGCCTACAACTAGCAGTCCATTCTCTTCCAGGCCACTCCGGCCTGCCTTGCTGTCCAGTGACACTCCTTTCTTTGACTGGCTCCTCCGACCGTCACAGACTGTCCAATATCTCCTCCAACCTCCTCCAGCCTTCTCGCCCAGCTTCCAGGGTCTGTCATTCACACCGGTGGATCCTTTAAAAAGTCCCCTATGTAGCGTCTCTGCTGCTCTCCCTTGTGCTGGAATCAACTCCTTCTCCTGGCTGCACCCGAGCCACCAGGCCCCAAGGTCACCCCCTCTCCGCCAGACTGGGGGCCCCCTTTCCCGGAGAGGCCTCCACAGCACCTCTGCTACATCTCTCTCTTGGGCAGATCACTGTATTTAACCACTTGCTTACTGTGCACTTAAACCCCCCTCCTGCCCAGACCAATTTTTGACTTTCAGCGCTGTCGCATTTTGAATGGCAATTGCGCGGTCGTGCGACGTTGTACCCAAACAAAATTTTTATCAATTTTTTCCCACAAATGGAGCTTTCTTTTGGTGGTATTTGATCACCTCTGCGGTTTTTATTTTTTGCGCTATAAACAAACAAAGATCGACGATTTTGAAAAAAGAACAATATTTTTTAGTTATTGCTATAATACAAATTCAAAAAAAATATATATATAAAAAAAAAATATTCATCAGTTTAGGCCGATATGTATTCTTCTACATATTTTTGGTTAAAAAAATCGCAATTGGCGTATATTGATTGGTTTGCGCAAAAGTTATCGTGTCTACAAACTATGGGAATTGATTTATGGTGTTTTTATTATTAATTTTTTTTTTACTAGTAATGGCGGCGATCTGCGATTTTTATCGGGACTGCGATATTGGGGCGGACATGTCGGACATTTTTGACACTTTTTTAGGACCAATGACATTTATACAGCGATCATAAATTTAAATGTCCACGGATTACTGTATAAATGTCATTGGCAGGGAAGGGGTTAACACTAAGGGGCAGTGAAGGGGTTAACTGTGTTCCCTAGGAGTGTTCTAACTGTGGGGGGGGCAGGGCTGGTCGGGACATAACAGATCTAACTGATCCCAGTGACAGGGATCATCGGCGGTTCCCCATTCTGCAGCTCTGACAGGAGATCGCGGGTCTCGAGCGGACATCGAGTCCGCCCGACCCGCAGGCACGCCCACGGAGCATGCAGCGGCCGCGCCCACGCGCTGCCGACTGTGGGTGCGAGCCAGGAAGGTGCACAGGGGACGTCGTCCCAGATTTTCAGATCCGCACTGGAGCCGTACTTTGGCAATAGCGCAGATCTGAAGGGGTTAAGGAGGCCTTCCCCCCTGCCAATCCAGATTGGGGATTGGTCAAGGCTCCTTAACATACAACAGAAAGTGACACCTCCTCATCCACCCCTTTTTTCCAGAACCTTCTGTCTCCAAGGGGAGGAGTATCCAAGGCATGTTCCTTCCTGCAATCTCCAGCCTTCCCTGAGCCACTCCCCAGCTCAGATCAAAACATTCAGGCCTGCACCCTGTCAGGCACGACCAGATTTTGCCTCTCCTAACAAAAATCTACAAAATAAAGCACCTATCCTATGGGGGCGCTACATATGCCTGATCTGACGCAATGGTGTCACCCTGTAGCAGAAAAACTGTTATAGGGTAGACCTTAAGCAGTTAAGGGAAAGGCTCCCCATTATGGATACGATATCCAAAAAGTATTGCCTTCCTCAGGGTATTGGATAGTGTATATGGAGGTTTTCTATTTGTGGATGCTGATTTTCTTTTCTTTCTCTCTGTTGGTTGAACTGGATGGGCTTGTGTCTTTTTTCAACCAGATTAACTATGTAAAACAAAACAAACAAGTTTGGTGTGCACTTTTGCCTTTAAAAGAGAAGTATGGGAATCAAGGTTTTTGTAGAATCATACTTACCTAGCTGGATAAAGCATTGCTCCGATGCTGCATCTGTCCCCCGTTGGCCCTAGCACCAGTGGCGGTTGGTGTTTTTTTTTTGGGGGGCGTCAAACAACCCCCCCAAGCGGCACCTCTGCCCCACCCTGAGCGGCACCTCTCCCCCACTGTTTTACCACTGTACTTACCTCATCTCGGCGGGTAGCATGCAGCAGCAACCGTTTCCTCCACGCGGCTTCCATCATGCGGGCCACTCCCCTACTCCTCCTAGGTGTCTAATAGGATCGCCCGTCTATTCAGCCAATCGGGTGACGGGTGCCAAACTGTTACCTGATTGGCCGGGAGGAGGATCAGTCTTACAACAGCGAACATTCATTCGCTGTTGTAATATACCTGAGTGGGCTGAGAGCGCTCTCTCAGTGCTCACAGCCCACTCTATTTTGAAGCCTATTAGAGTCCCTGGCTCTAATAGTGTGCTTCAAAAAAACACTCCCACCCACCTCCACAATTGTAATCCATGTATCCCGGCGTCCTGAAAAGGGGTCGGGTGCATGGATAGGAGAGGCGGCGGAAGGGATAGGGGAGGCGGCGCTCCTGCGCCCACAATGGACGGGCCATCCCTGTCTAGCACTGAGAACTGAGCCATCTAATACCGCCGATAGCTTGGTTCTCAGAGCTCCCTGAGCAGAGAGCTGGTGACTGTCAGTCCCCCTCACTGGAGTGCTGGGCAGTGGAGGGGGCAGGAGTGGCCTGAGCTGGGTGCCATTCCAGGCATGTGGGTGGATCCAGACCAGTGGCGGCTGGTGCTAAAAATTTTTGGGGGCCATGAACAAACCCCTCCAGATCCGCACTCACCCTGCAAACGTAGCCCTCCAGTGGTCACGGCTCCCCTGATGCCTGGCGCCGCGGCTTCTGTGTTAACCTGGTCTTCTTTCCTGGTACCATATTTTCTGCCTCCTGTCCTGATAGGCCTGGACGAGAAACTGATGTCACAAAAGTCACTAAAGTCACAAAGTGGGAGGGTCCACTGCACCCCAAGGACAACATAAAACAAGCCAATTAGAGCCTCAGCCTCTAATCACGTGCTTGTAAAAAAATGACAGACTTAATAGAAACCAATTAGTCCGGCGCCCCACACAGTGCACAGCCACACACATAGAATGATTGATTTTTAAATAAATGATAATATGACTAACAATTTTTAACTTTAAGATGTTAAAAAATGTTAGTCATATTATCATTTATTTAAAAATAAATCGTTCTATGATTACATTATGCAAACTAGGGGGGTGGCACACCCTTGCGCCCCTTATGGCCCGGTCGCCACTGATCCTGACCATATGGTTGCGATCTTGCCTGAGCCTCGACCGGCCACCACTGTTCCTGACCATATGGTTGCCATCTTGCCGGAGCCTGGACCAACCGCCACTGTTCCTGACCATATGGTTGCGATCTTGCCTGAGCCTGGACCGGCTCTGTGACGCTTCAGCCTGCTGTCTGCTGAAAACGGGTCACAGGAGTGCAGAACAAACATCACTCCTGTGATCCACAGGAGAAGTACAGCAAAATGAGCTTTGGCTGTACTTCTCCTTTAATGTAAAATCAGAGGTCTCGCTTACTTACACTTACAACTAGATCTGGAAGCCATATGTCATGACAATCTAAAAAAAAATGCTGTTTCAAGTTTTGATCCTATAAAAAGTTGCGTGGTTTCTTTTTAGAAGCATAATCCTTTCAATAGAGCAAAAAGGAAATTTAAAAAAAAAACTGTCTGGGATTTTTTTCGTCTTTTTTGCTCACAGTTCACCTTTTCACATGTGTATTTTCCGCACCTGAAAGCATTTTGTTTTTATCTGACACTGTGGCATATTTTGTGAATTCCTTTTTTTTTGTAGAGAAATTCATTACTGTTTATGAAACAATCTTTCGCACGAAATTCCGTGCGGCGGTGGGATCGGCCCCAAGTCTAGCAAGGGCCGTCTTCTGTTTATGGACAACCAAAAACTTCTATGATGTTTGCTTAGTCAGCCTTATCTTATTTTCCGCTCTCATTTTTAGAAAACACAGCTGGGGTTACCATGAAGCTGTCAGCGGTCCCAAGATGTAAAGATAAGGAACGGATGCATGTTTCTGGATCCTGCAGACAGCATGACAAGTTTTGGTAGTTTTGATAAACTGTTCGGATGATAATTTGTGGTAACAGTTACACGTAAGAAAAAATGACCTGCAAATCCCAAGAACACAACAGCTGCTTCCAGCTCAGGGGGAAAGGGGGGGAGCTGTGCTGGGGTTTGACAGGTATGCTTTAACATTTGATGAACCACAGACGCCTCCAGACGTTTATCTTGCGCTATAGTGGAGGCTGGACCCCCTTGTCACCTGTAGAGGGTCCCCCAGGGGCCCCTGAGAGTGGTGTGTGGACAGAGGCCATCCAGCTGCTGAATGACTGCTCACAGCTGGCAATTCTTTTTGACTTTTCCCCTCTCACCCCTACCTTGTTGTTGGATTGGGATAGAAATCTCAGAGGATTCATTGCAACACTTTCCTAGTAGTCAAACAGGTGCTTGTAATGTGTGAGCCTTCTGTGACCCGAGCCATCCAATGTGCACCAGGCAGACCGGAGCTTCCTCTTTAAAACAGAACTACAGTATTCACTCAGAAACCATTTCTAAACATTTCTAAAGTTAAATTCCAGGCAGATATAAAAAAAAAACAAAAAAAAAAACATATTTTAAAGCCCAACTGAACACTCAGTTTAAATCAGCTTCAAAAGGTGTACAAAGTCTTACAGTTCATTTTCTTTAGCAAACAACCAGGCCTGACATCTGCCAGCAAGCTGTGGGGAAGGACCCTTGCACCCTGTGGAAACAGTGGTCTGTCTGCTGAGGTCCAACGCATGACCTGCTGAGTCACAGCTAAAACTCTTTAATCAGCAGTAGTGGTGGCTGGCGCTCCATTTTTTTGGGGGGAGGCAGCAAACAAACCCCCCGCCCACTCGCCAGCCCCGCACTTACCCCATCCAGGTCTTCGGCTTTGACGGCTTCCCCGGCTTCTCCTCCCAGGCAATCCGGCCTTAGGACCCGCTTCCTGTCCTAATTGGCTAGGAGGAGAAGCAGGAAGACAATAGCGAATGTTGATTCCCTAATGTCACAAGTGGGTGGCCTCAGGGCGCAGTGCCCAACCTTTTTGAAGCCAATTAGAGCCTCCAGCTCTAATCATGTGCTTCTAAATAAAAAAAAAAAAAAAAAAAAACCTCCTAGAACTCTGTGTGTGGCGCCCCGCATGGCGAATAGGGGCCGGCGCATTAGGGGGGTGCCCCTTATGGACCGGCCGCCGATCAGCAGGGAGCACAAGCTTTGCTGATTGCAGAGCTCTAATTCAGATTCCTGACCTGACATGTGAGAAGCAGGCATCCAGTGAAGGCAGGGTGTAGATTCTGTGTGGAACCAGGGGACTCTCTGCATAGAGCCAGCAAACCCCCTGCTAAGTCGCAGCTAAAACTCTCTTATTACTGTAGCAGGGAGCATGAGCTTTGCTGATTGTAGAACTCTAGGTCTGATTCCTGACCTTATCTGGGAGAAGCAAGCAGCAAGCGAAGACAAGGTGTAGGTTAGACATGTGCAGAGCTAAAAAATTTGTTTTGTTTCATTCGGGATAGATTCATTATGTTTCTAATTTTGTTTCATTGATTTCGTTTTGGAATTCATTTCGTTTAGTTTTGTTTCGTTTAATAATTTTTTAACAAATTCCAAATTTTCAGAAAGATTTGAATCCAGATCTTTTGAAAAATGATCGACCGATTCAAATTCTGTGTGAAGAATAGCTGGTTGTTAAGGAGGGGGCGGGAAGCCAGCTGCCTCGTCCTTGACTCATCAGCTGTCAGCGGGCTTCTCCACTGACAGCTGAAATGTAAACAAAAGAATGCCGGCAATGAAAAATAAAGAAAAAAACAGCGCAGGGGACCCCCTCCCCGCCACTCTATATCAGGCCCTTAGGGTCTGGTATATATTTTTTTAAGAGGAACCCCACGCTAAAATGAATGATACATCCGAATCTCCAAATAACCAAAAATGTTTCCGAATTTATATTTGGACCGAAACAAATTGCACATGTCTAGTATAGGTCTATGTGGAACTAGTAGTCTCTCTACAGAGGTCCAACACACTGCTTCTTGCTGAATCACAGCTATAGCTCTACAACCAGCAATCTGCTGTTTGGAGAGCTCTGTTTCTGATTCAGCAGGGGTCGTCGGACCACTGCCAAGAGATCACTGCTTCCCTAAAGCAGACACAAGTTAGAGCAATGACTGCTCATCTTCCCCTCCCCTTTTCCCTCCATAGGCTCTGTCTGTAGTTTCAATTAGAGACGGGGTGCCTGAAAACAAAACTACAGCTGTGCACCTCTTTAGAAGTGACTGACAGCAATGGCTGCACTACAGACAGAGAGAGGAACTGACGTTGTTCCCTCTCTGTGACCCTAGAGACCGGAAGCAACAAGGATTTCCTCACTTCCAGTTTCAGCTCTGAAATTGCAAACGCATACATAAGTGCCGCACGCATATGTAAACGGTGATCATGACACACTTGTGAAGTATCGTCGCGAACGTCAGAGCGAGGGCAATAATTCCAGACCTCCTGCTTAACTGTAAACTGGTAACTGTAAAGGCATTTAACCACTTGCCGACCGCCGATCGGCATCTGACGGCGACAAAGTGGTTCGTTATCGCAAAACGCCGTCATACGACGGCGGCTGCGATAACGCGCACTGTGAGCGCGCGCGCGCCGCCGGAGGCGCGCCCGCGCGCTCACTGTGTCCGGGGGGGTCCAGGGAGCGGGTGCGGCGGCTTCGATTGCCGCCGGCTACCCGCGATGGCCCCCCCGGAGCGAATGAGCGGGGTCCGTGTATGTAAACACGGACCTCCGCTCTGTGTGAGGGGGAAGGGAAGTGATCACAGCCTTCTCGTACATGAAGGCTGTGATAACTTCCTTTCCCCAGATAGGCAGTCCCCAAGACAGTTAGAACACGCCCAGGGAACATAGTTAACCCTTAGCGCGCCCCCTGCAGGTTAACCCCTTCACTGCCAATGGCATTTACACAGTAATCAGTGCATTTTTATA
>BLSH010171086.1:868994-879543 GCA_018402905.1 Glandirana rugosa
AAACTGTTTCATTAAACAATTTCGTCGAAGAGAAGACTAAAGAAGAGGGAGGCGACTACAGACTAATCTCAACTCGCTTGTGGACCTGCAAGCCCAAGACGACCAGGCAGGCTTGAAGCCCTGTTTCAGGCCCAGGCCCAGGCCTGCCTTGGGCTTGCTAGCGTGCCTGTTGCTTGGGGTAACTTTAGTTACCCCTGGGCTTGAAAATCCGTGTTTTTACCGACATCGTTTCAGGACCTTTCGGGGTCTCCCGACGTTTTCCTTCATTTTACCCCCATTCCCATCCCGTTCACGGGATGTTTTTTTTACCCCCGTCCCTTTTGTCCGTGCGATCGTTCGGGTTCCGTCCGGACCCGGACCCGGACTTTGTCCCGAAGTTCGGACGGACCAGCAGAACCCGAACGTCCAGGTGTTCGCTCAACTCTAATCAGACATCAGCGGAGGGAGAAGAAATCAGAAGAGAAGCTGCTTTAACAAATTACTTTGTCAAAAACCTGTGTGCTGTTTTTTTATTTTTGACACTTTTTTTAAGGTGAATGGGTAGGGTAAAATTTACAAAAAACAAGGTCACTGTCCCCCACCTATAACTGGCCACTACAGCAAGGAGCTCTAGAAAGGCAGATACAGACAAAAAGCAAAAAAACAAAAAAAGTTCCGAGCTCAACTTATGGACCAGTCTACCACCAAGCCAAATTCACCTGTCTAACAGTTCAGCGTTTAAAAGACAGGGGATTGGTTACACACATTTGCAAGTGTATGCGTAAGCTGCAGGCCCCGACAAGGCTCCCTGTGTACTGCAGACCTAACTCTATATAAGAGGCTTCACAGTGGAAGCACATACAATTGAATGGATAGATGAAGGACAGGTGACTGGAGGAGCCCAACCCTCCTTAAAGGTGCATGACCAGACACCCAGCCGTGGCCCCATGGTGGCTGCGGCGCTGGTATGGCACCAAAAGTGGTAACTACACAAAAAACAAGGTCACTGTCCCCCACCTATAACTGGCCACTACAGCAAGGAGCTCTGGAAAGGCAGATACAGACAAAAAGCAAAAAAACAAAGGGTAAAATGTACTTTAAGCTCATTCACATAGGGTGAGAAGCTGGGATCTGGAGGCCCCACCAGGGTTGTCAGGAAGAGGCCCTTGTCCTCATAAACAAGGGGATAAGGTGCTTTGGGGTAGGGGGCATAGGACCGCCCCGCCCCAAAGCACCCAACCCCCCATGTTGAGGACATGTAGCCTGGTATGGTTCAGGAGAGGGGGTGCTCTCTCATCCCCGCCCCCTTTCCTGACCTGCCAGGCTGCGTGCTCGGATATGGGTCTGGTATGGATTATGGGAGGGACCCCATGCAGTTTTTTTGGCATGAAGGTTCCCCATACCGGACTGAAGGATCTGATATGGTCATGGAGGGGCAACCCAATGCCATTTTTTTTATATTTGGCGTGGAGCTTCCCCTAAAGGTTCATACCAGACACAAAGTGCCTGGTATTGTTGGGATCAAAGTCGGATCCCGTTCATTGAAGTCGGATGGAAGTCGGACTTCAATTCGAAGGGCAAAGTCAGATCTACAGTCGTACGACTTTCGTGTCGTACCAGTGTGAACCCAGCCTTAACCTTCTATGGAGAGCATGTGTGAGTTGTATCCTGCCCTCCTTGGAAATGGGCATGCTATGTAAGTTTGTGAGCGGTAATTTTACTCTGTCTCATTACTTAAATTGACCCTGTCATGGTAAAAAAAAAAAAGAATCAGAAGAGAAGTCCCTCTAATACAATAGGTATTATATTGTGTGCAAAACTATATGCTGTACACAGCTTATATTACGTCCCCATGAATGAGCCCTAAAACATAGAAATGGTTAAATTAGGCTTTTTGTGCTGACTAGCTGGAGAATTTTTGTATTTTTCAGTGTGTTGTCTTACCCCATGTGCACCTTTCCTTTTGCTAGTTATAAAATTACCTGAGCAGCTGCCATATTGCCTTCAGAGGACCACCAAAACTTCCAAGTCACATGTTGACACCCACCCACATGATTACCTTTGTGTTGTATAAGAACCCTTCATTATTGAAATTTGCTCATTAATTTGAGAAATCAGCATTTTTTTTTGTTTTAAAGCTAAACTTCCTTAGTTCATGTTATTATTTTTTAAATTCTATTTTCTTTTAAATGAATCTTGTCTATTTGACCATTTCCATGTCCCTTTAAACAATAAAGGTGTAAGTCAATGAGAGCCTCCATAGATTGCACGCAATCCCCATGGCACAGGTCATGAATCCTCTTGCGGCTTCTGTAGAAATATTTCAGACACACTGCAGCCATTGTAAGGGCCTTGTCCTATTTATTACTGTATGCGTGGTGCTCGCAGGGTTATTAAGAGGACATGTGTCCATGTCAGCGACTTTTCTGAGGATAACTCGGAATCTTGTGGCGAAATGATTAAACTCAATGACAGATATTATTTCCCGCCCTTCTTCTGAAATCTTAGCATTTTATCCTTATGAAATGTGATGCTATATTTAGCTCCGCATATGTTATCGGACTCAACCGAGAATTTTATTTGGGCATAATTTGCATTCTTGAGCGTTTTTTCTTTCCCCATTAAAAATATTACGTGATTTTTCTTGGAAGGTTAAATTAAATTCTTGGCTATAAATAAGGCGTGCGGACAAAGATGTATTCTTTCTAAGCAATAAGCCATTTCGATCTTAGACAGCGCGCTGGTTCTTATGAGTTGATAAGAGCTCTATATATAGTGCTGCCACTTATCATGGATCTGTCAGTACTATATGCCAGCAGTACTCAGAACTTCCATGGTTCACACACAGTTAACGCGGTCTGTTTCAAATTCCTGAGTGGGGTGTATCATCCACCCATGAACTGTTGGGTAAGGTCCAGCTTACAGAACTTGTGGGAAAGTGTTATATGAATTAAAGTGAATATGTTGCCAACATGTTCAGGAGCTAGCCATTATGTAGAGATAAACAGAAGGTAGCACCCTTGTATTTTTCTTTTTTAACAAGTTCTGTTTATTAATTTTTAAGGCTTTAAGGTATAAAAATACATGTGCAAAATACAGTACAATACAACACAGTGAACTACCAGTAAAAAGGTTGTGCTCCACCCCCAAAAATGCCACATAGTAAGACATTAGCAGAAACTAAATTTCACTATCATGCTAGAGAGGGACCCATACCAAACTATAGCCCCAGGCCCCAATACACACAGTACCAGCATGATCTTCAAAGAAAAATACAGTCACTCAACAACAGACCTTGCGATTCAAAGAGTAAAGTTAAAAGACGAAAGGAGCCTTTCTAAGATAATATAAGTGAGTCCAGTAATAGAGAACCAACGTATCCCATGGCTGATTCTGCAGAAGAGTACCAATGAGGAGTATAATCAGACCTGGGTGGCTGCGTTGAAGTTTTCCACCAGAGACTAGACCTTGTCAAATTTAGTGGGACAGCTTCTGCTGTTGATTCCGATGCACTATTCTCAATGCACATGTTCCTGTAGAAATGGCTGTGCATATAAGTGGGTGCTAAAGTGACCACCGGCTGGAACAGTGTCAAGGCAGAGCAAGAGAATGTCACCAGCACACCAGCTGCTGGTAACATTCTCTTGCTCTAGTTTCTGCTGTTGTACACAATGGCAGAGCAGAATTTATCAAAGAAATCCACTTATTAAGAGTTGGAGGAGCAGGGGGCCGCCTAGTAATCACAATCACCTTCCTGGCATAATAGAGTAGCAAACCAAGTAGGATTCTGGTGACTTTTCTGTGGGACAAGTGAGACACAGTAAACAGACATTCAGGTCCAGAGATATCTGGATATTACTGACAGCTAGAATATCTTGCGTAGCCTGGGACCAATACATGCATATTGCCGGACAAGTCCAGAAAATGTGTAGGAAGCCAGCATTAAGATCACCGTACTGCCAACATAAATCTAACTGATCAACTGAGAACTTAGCCAGTCTCTCCGGAGTAAGGTAGTAGTGGTGGATGATCTTAACTTGTATCAGTCTGTCCAGACCAATTGTTGGAAAAGATAGTCCCACACATCTTCCCAATCATCAGTACCAAGACTAGGGACAGCTAGTGACCAATTTTCTCTGCATTTGTGTAATCCCTGCAAGATGGGTTGCTGAAGTATAAAGTGGAGTGGGCTTCTATAAAGTAGAGTGGGCCTTGGGCAAGAGCTCAGCTCGCATGAGAGATTCCATACTGGATGTGGATAGGGAAATATTGGTGAAATCAAATTGAGTAGCACAGCCATGAAACAGTTCAAGATAACAAAAAAAATACCAACAAGGGAGAGAATATTTAGATTGTAACACCATTTGGTATTAACAAATCCCCTTAAGCTTTAATGCCCTTCGATACGCAGATGACAGGTTCCGGCAGGTGAAAGAGATGAGGGAAATTCGGATTGTTCCACATGGGCAGAGGCAGAGATCACTGGCCAGAGTCGGCAGCCGAGAGTACCTTACACCTATTCCAAGCATTAATAGTCGCTGACCTGGTACAGGGGAGGGGGTATGGTGCCAGGCAACCCCTGTGAAGGAAGGATTTTAGTGCCTCATATGAACCTAAGACAGCCACCTCCATCACTACTGAGGCATTATTTTTTATTAAAAGTCAGCCAGTTGTGGGCATATAGAAGCTGACCAGCTAAGAAATATTGAAAATAATTTGAAAGTGCTAATTCACCAAAGGCCAAGGGCACTCACAGAGTGGATTAGCTAAGTCACTGGGGCCCATTATTCCACAAAAAGGAGGAAATGTGTGAGTCTAATTGTTTACACAGTGGAATTCATATATTAGCATTCCATAGGACATATAGAAAAATTGGAAGTAATGTCATATTTATCAAATTAACAATTACTTACCAATTAGAGACAAGAGCAAGGACCTCCAGCTATCAAAGTTGATTTTACCTTAATGCAAGAGAGGTAAAGATATGAAATTGATAAAGTCCACTATTTTAGTGGAAATTCGAATATACAAATACATAATTTCAGTAACCCATTGGAGAGGCAACAAATTGACTTGGACTACATCGGATACAGGGTCAAGTGGGAGTAGTTCTGATTTGCCCCTATTTATTTTGAGTACAGAGTGTGATAATAATGTGGACTGGGCACCCCAAAAGGCTGTGTGAGAGGACAAAAGGCAGAATAGTAGAACTATTCCCATTTAATATGTGGCACCACTAAAATATAAGTGCATTTACACTGACAGTTTTTCCTTTGTTCCCCTGCAAAGTCCCACAAATACCTTTTCACCTAATATAGCCTCCTATGATGGTGGCAACAATGCTGCAGTGCTCATGAATTCAGAGCAGAGTTGTTACCCTCACATTGGCTGTGCCAGCTTGCACTGCAGTGGGATGAGAAGATGTTGCAGGGTGTGTGGCTATCAGCATTGTCGCTTCTGATTCACAAGCCTTTAGTTGTACTCTATTCCAAGAAAAAAAATGTAATATATTGTGGCTTACAGTCCTTGAATATGACAGCTGCAATTGTTTTCTTTTTTCAGGTTAAGTACATTTTCTGCAAGGTCAGAATAGTACCTGTTCATCCTGATAGAAATACAATATAATTGTAACTTTCTGTGTACTGAAATTAAATCTCAAACATTGTTAGAAGCTTTCCAAGCTATCATTTTTTTGGAAACAGAGGAATGGTTAGAACTTCTGTCAAGTTTTTTTGTTGCCTGTGTCCCTGTTAACCACTCAAAGGCCGCCCACAGCATATATACTGTGGTAGGGCGGCTCTATTGCGCGAAACAACATACCTGTACATTGTTTCGTGTCATAGATACTGTGGGCACACGTGCCTGCTGCACGAGGGTAGGGGGGGCAATGCGTGGGTCCAGCAGACCCCATGTCCGCTTGCCACCCAGGATCGCACTACGGCGAGGCAGATTGGAGGTCTGCCTATGTAAACTAGGCAGATGCCCTTCTCTGCCAGTGTCATTTCTACAGTGATAAGTGCATTTTTTTAGCACTGATCAATGTCGCAGTCCCGCTAATAATCGCTCACCCCCACTATTATCAGTATAAAACAATTTAAAAAAATAAATAAAATCCCTAAAGCTATCCAATAGTTTGTAGATGCTATAACTTTTCCGCAAACCAATCAATATACGCTTATTGGGATTGTTTTTATCAAAAATAGCAGAATACAAATTGGCCTAAACCGATGAATAAATTAGATTTTTTTACATATTTTTATTGGAGATGTTGTGTAGCAGAAAGTAAAAAATATTGTATTTTTTCAAAACTGTTACTCTTTTTTCTTTTATAGTGCAAAGAATAAAAAACGCAGAGGAGATCAAATACCACCAAAAGAAAGCTCTATTTGTGGAGAAAAGGGACACCAATTTTGTTTCCGTATAACGTTGCATGACCCTGCAATTGTCATTTAAAGTAACACAGTGCCGTATCACAAGAAATGGCCTGATCATTAAAGCGATCCTTCAGTCATTTTTTCATCTTTCCACATATTAAATCCTCTGCCCTTGTTGTTTTAACTTTGGGTAGTAAAACATTTTTTTTCTGCCAGTAAATATATTATACAGCCCACCTTCTGTTTCTTGTCTGGTAAAAAGCCTCGGCGTTTGACATCATGCACAGCTTTCTCTCTCTCAATCTCGTGAGATTTTGCCGGGGGGGGTGAGTCATAAGAGGGCCAATGAAAGCTGCAGAGCTGGAGGTGTGTCTGTGTAGATCCAGGCTGTGAACAGGCAGTGGCTCCAGCTGCCCACAGATAAAATGTTTGCAGCCAGACTTAGTAGAGTGAGATTTCTGCAGATATTTGGCAAGTACAGAATCACAGTATATATAAAATAATATGCAAAGTGTTTGGAGGGAAGCTTCAGAATGGCAAAGATGTTTTTATTACAAATTATGTGAGCAGACTGCAGTTCCTCTTTAAGGAGGTAAATCCTTCCGGGGCTGAAGTGGTTAAAGAGATTCACCCTCTTTATTTGTCCTGATGGAAATTGTCACTGGGACAGAAGGTTTGTGACAACTGCCTAAGAGGGAATTTGCCGTCACTTTCCTCACGCTTCTGTTTGAGATAGAAAATGTGAGCAAATCTTTATATTGCAACACAGAACGCTGTAAAATCCTGAAGGAAGTTCCAACCCCTCCCCACATTATCCATTTTGTTGGAGTTCCAGTTTAACTCTTCCCCAGCTAAAGATTGTGAGTGCTTTAATATGGTCTACATATGGTATTAGGGACTACCAGCTTAACGTTTGGATATATTTTTGGACATGCTTTTGATCATCCACATTCTTTATACTGTATCCTGGATTGTGGAAATACATTTACATGTGTTAAATATGTTTTGCATGTTGGAAGTTTTAACCAAAGATTTTGCTCATGAACAAATCAGTTTAATCAGACAATAAAGCTTGTTTGAAAAAACAAAACAAAACAAAAAACGGAATGACAGCACTTAAACCATGAGTAACGAAATGCTTGCGGCTACCAGCTTCATTCAACAGACAGACAATTAGTGATTAGTGTTTGCTGATCTCCCCCTACTCTACCCTCTAAGCCTGCATTCACACCTGAGCGTAGCGTTTTTGGGCGTTTTGCATGCTTTTTGTCACGCCTCTTTGCACGTTTGCAAACGGGTTTAAAAAATTGTGTATTTTTCATTTGCCCTTCAAGCCTTATTAAAAAAACCCGCTCCATGCCAAATAGTATTTTTTTATTTATTATTATTATTTTTTTTTTTTTTGGCACCAGCTACCCACGTAATTTTACATCAAAAGCATGCAAACTGACGTTGAGAAAGAACCCGTTGATCACCCCTGTAACATTAGGGGTGATATTACAACAACCTTGCCAGTGTCATTAGTACAGTGACAGTGCATATTTTCTAGCACTGTTCACTGTATTAGTGTCATTGGTCCCCAAAAAGGGTCAAAAGTGTCACTTAGTGTCCAATTTATCCACCGCAATGTCGCAGTCCTGCTATGAGTCGCTGATGGATGCCATTAAAATTAAAAAAATTCAAAATTCCATTAAAATATCCCATAGTTTGTAGAAGCTTTAACTTTTGCGCAAACTTATCAATATCCGCCTATTGGGATTTTGTTTTACCAAAAATATGTAACAGAATACACATTGGCCTAAATTGATGAAGAAATTTCATTTTTTTATATTTTTTTATTGGATATGGTTTATAGCAGAAATATTGTTTTTTTTTTTCAAAATTGTCGGTCTTTTTTTGTTTATATTGCATAAAATAAAAACCTTAGAGGTGATCAAATACCACCAAAAGAAAACTCTATTTGTGGGAAATAAAGGACATCAATTTTATTTGGGTACAGTGTCGCATGACCACGCAATTGTCAGGTAAAGTAACGCAGGGTCATACCGCAAAAAATGGCCTGGTCATGAAGGGGGTAAAACCTTCCGGAGGTGAAGAGGTTAAAGGAAGAATACGCATGCCTCTTGTATTAATCCAATGATTGCTTGCCCTGGAGTTCAGCTTTAACTAAAAAATGTAAATGTAAGGACTTTAAAACATAAACTCTAAGATTGTAGACTGATGATGGTAGTAAAAATAGGGAAAAATCTGTAAATACATAGGAAACTTAAAAGTGATACTAAAGTGGGGTACACACTATAAGACAATCGGGCAAACGTTCGTCCGATTCTCCTCTTTGTTTCAAAACAAATCGGAACCAATGAACAAAAATTTGTACGAAAATTCTCGCACGACAAAGGCTTTTTGGAGAAAAATTTTGGAGTTTATCTCTTCGGCTTGCCCGATTTTCTAGTGTGTACGACCCTAATGCCCGGTACACACAATGAGATTATCGGGCAAATGATCGTCCGTTTCTTTTTTGCATGCTAATCTCAGATCGAATCGGAAGAGTTTACTTTAGTCACGAAATTCAAGTGGTTAAACGAAAATCGTACGATCAGGCATCGTACGAGAAATTTTTTCCTGCATGTCCGATGAACAGTCATAATCGGCTGTCGAAAGCTCTGTACTAACGATCCGATTATCGTACGATTGCTTCGAAAGCGGTATTTTTCGTCCAATTTTCTGATCGTGTTTACGGGCCATTAAAGGTTCTATTTTTTTTGTTTTAAAATAACAAACATGTCAAGCATGCTCTGTGCAATAGTTTTACACAGAGCAGCCTCGGTTCTCCTCTTCTTGGGTCCCCCATGACACTCCTGCCTCCTCCCCCTTGCTGAATGCCCCCAGAGCAAGCTGCTTGCTCTGGGGGCACTCGTGCATGCTCACCCCGAGCAGCCTTTATGTGTCCATAAGACACACAGAGTGTGACTTGGCCTTGGCCCCTCCCTGATCCCTCTGCGTGGCTTAGCCTCACCCCCCCCCCCTTCCCGCCAGCTCCCTCCTCACTGGCTGTGATTGACTGCTATGTCTCAGCCAATGAGGAGGCAGAGACATGGGAGGGCAGGCGCTCATATGCACATCACAGAATCATGATCGGGTTTGGGTAAGTATTGTGGGGGGAGCTGCACACTCAAGGTTTTTAACCTTCATGCATTGAATACATAAAGCGTAAAAAAAAAAAAAGTTCAGCCTTTAACAAATAAGTATGAGATTTAGGACATAAAACATTTAATCCTGTGATATGCATGTCAATCCTGAGCTGCAGGATCAAATCCTTCACGGGTTTACAGTTCTACTAATTTTGAATTAACTCATGCCCCCAGAGGGTCAACTTTTCCGAAGAAGGAGAAAATAAAACAGCACAGTAGTGAGTAAGCATAAAAGATGCAGTTGGATGCAAGAAGCTGGGAGCAAGGTTGACACTGCAGAGCCAGCAGCCCACACTGATGAGACCCAGTAATTTTAAAAACAGCTGTTTGTGGCTGCTTTGCTGTATAAGCACTTTCAACAAATGAAGTGATTTAAAGGCACACTACAGGCGAATGCTAAAGTAGATCCAATCACTGAAACCTAATATTAGCTTTAACATAAGGAGACCAGATTTTTAAAATGAAATCCGGGGACATTTTTTTTTTTTTTATTGGCAAATGGTAAACTATTTTATAAGCATAATTTCCTCAAATTATATATGCAGTGTATGTGGTATATGTTTATGGAATGATTGTATGATATATACATTATTTCTCACATTTCGTTCATGAGATTAAAAAAAGATACTTCTTAGAATTTTTTGGGATATGACTACCAAGTGTTAAGAAGATAAGATAGAGAAAAAACAGAGTTCAGAGTTCAGGAGTGTGTTACATTAACCACTTGCCGACCGCCGATCGGCATCTGACGGCGGCAAAGTGGCTCTGTAAGGCAAACCGCCGTCATACGACGGCGGCCGCCATACGACGGCGGCCGCCAGATCGCGCACAGTGAGCGCGCGCCGCCGGAGGCGCGCCCGCGCGCTCACTGTGTCCGGGGGGGGCCAGGGAGCGGGTGCAGCGGCTTCGATTGCCGCCGGCCACCCGCGATGCCCCCCCCCCCCGGAGTGAAGGAGCGGAGGTCCGTGTAAGTAAACACGGACCTCCGCTCTGTGTGAGGGGGAA
>BLSH010171086.1:888404-905149 GCA_018402905.1 Glandirana rugosa
AGGCTAGAGGAAAGTGTGACCCCGCCGCGGGTCTTCCCAAATTGTTCCCCAATTTTCGTGGGAAGAACGCCGTGATGGCTTCACTAAACGTCCGCGAAGCCTTCGCGACCGGTAAGTAACGTTACCGTCCCCGTAAATTCCTCGTGACATATGTCGCGAGGGCGTGGCGGGTTTCTACAACGAACGACCTGAAAAAAAGGGACAGGACGTTCACGTGGCGCGGTCACACTTTCGTGAACCCGAAAGTGTGACCCCTCCGTCAAAAGTCCACGAAATGTCCCCGATAAAAATCGCGATTTCGAGGAATCTTGCGGAGTTACACTTTCCCCAAGTGTAGTATGACTGAGTAATTGTCATTCAAAATGTGAGAGCACTGAAAGCTGAAAATTGGTCTGGTTAGGAAGGGGGTTTAAGTGCCCAGTTGTCAAGTGGTTAAGTAAGAGATTGCAGACATGATACAAGAGATGGTTAGAGACTGCAGACTGCATTTTTCTTGAGCTTTTCTTGCACTAAGACCCCTTTCACATTGAGGCGTTCTAAGGAGCTTTAGCGCTAAAAATAGCCCCTGTAAAGCACCTGAAAACTGCCTCCCCAGTGTGAAAGCCCAAGTGCTTTCACACTGGCGCGGTGCACTTGCAGGACAGGGAAAAAAAGTCCAGCAAGCAACATCTTTGGGCGGTGCGGGAGCGCTGTATACAGTGCTCCTTAAATGCCCCTGCCATTGCAATGAATGGCCAGCGCTTCCGAAGCGCCTGCAAATCACTTCGGTAGTGCCGCAAGAAGGGTGCTTTTAACCCCTTGTTAAACCCTTCTGGGCGCCGCCCCAGTGTGAAAGGGGTCTAAAGGTGCCAATAATGGTCAACAAGAAATTCATATTAATTTAAATTGATGATCTTAAAGTCAAATATAATACAATTATATATAAAAATATAAATATTTTTTAAAAACTGTCAGTTTTCGGCTCAGTGCATCCTGCATTTTCGGTTTCGGGACCAAAATTTCCTTTCTGTGCACCTCTACTGAAGACACAACAGCAAGTAAAAGAGTCACTGATATATTTCAACCATGTTTTAGGAAGCAGGAAATAGACACACAAAAATGATGGCAGGGTCTTACAGTGGAACATAACTCCTTACAGCAATATTTTCTTATTTTGTCCCTCTCTCATATGTAAAATATGTATTTTTATGTTTATCTTCTGGCTCATTTTTGTGCTGCAAGACAACATGTCCTAGCTTTCAGCTTAGGCTGGGCCCACTGCCTCCTGGGATTGCTATGTCAAGGACACAACTTTGCAGCGCGCATGTGGTAGATTTCAAAGTTTGCCCACAAATGTCGCAGGTGGCATGATGCCCATCTGACAGAAGCTGGCAGTGTTTATACGCACATGCAGAAATCTGCAGCACGTTCACATATGGGCCACCAATTTCTGCCAGGTCCCAAATACCTGAAATAGACCGAAGGCGCATCTGGGCACACAACATATTTTATACATTGGCAGTACGGAAGAGGACAGGGCATCTATTTAGTGGTTAAATTGCACTTTAATCTGGCCAGCTGAATTTCTTTTTAAATGTAGCGCCCCCATAGTGTAGGCGTTTTTGTAGAGAGGTCTTTTTGCTAGGAGAGGCAAAATTTAGTCAGGCCTCACATAAAGTGCAGGCTTTGGTGTTTTGATCTGGGCAGGGGAGTGGCTCAGAGTAAGGTTGGAGATTGCAAGGTTGGAGATTGCACCCCTTGGATACTCCTCCCCTTTGGGTCCAGAAAGTGCTGGAAAGAGGGGATGGATGAGGAGTGTCACTTTCTGCTGCATATTAAGGAGCCCTGACCAATTCCTAACTAGGATTGGCAGGGGACAGGCCTCCTTAAATACGGTGATCCAGGAGTCAGTGAGTGGTGGACCCTGGGAGCTGGAGGACAAGGTTGAAGCAGGCTGGGAGAGGAATAGTGGGCAGTCTGTGGAGGTCTCAGGAGCCAGTCGGGGGAAGGAGTGTCACTGAGAAGAAAGCAGGCCGGTGCAGCCTGGATGAGGGAGGGGCTGGGAGTTGTAGTCCATCAAAGGCCCAGCTAGCACTAATGTACTTAGTTACACTTGAGGGGTCCCTGACCCTGGCCTGTAATGGGTGGTTCGGAGGTCCTACTGACTGAAGTGCAGGCCTCGCCATGTGCTAGCTGTGGTGGAGGAAGTCAAGTAGGCCTGATAAATTTCCTTTCAGGCCAGGAAACTAAGTGAAGTGCTGGATATAAGTGAGAAGAGTAACGGTCAGCAAGTGAAGTGCTGGAGTAAGTAGAAGTGTGCATATACAGTCGTGTATATAAAGGGTCCCAAAAACCAATTTGTTGGGGCATCCCACAGTTACTCTCAGGGGCAGCCGGTCTATAAGGGGCACTTGGGTGCCGCCTCCCCGCTGGCTAAGTAGAAAAAAAAAGTCAGCCCGGCCCCTACAGGTGGCACCGGTACATTGACTTTTTTTGCGGCTCCTTGGCTGTCACCTGACAGCCAAGTAGTGAGCCTATTGGTCAGCGATTAAAGACAATGTGGGTGCGCTGAACAGGCGCACACACATAGTCTGATTGGCTGCCCTGAGCCTACGGCTCAGTGTGATTGGATGCGGTGGACGCTGGGCGGGTCACTGTGGCGGTGGACGTGACTCCCGCTCTGAAGGAGACCCTGACAGGTGACCGACGAGCGACGGATTGATGGGGACACTCTCTGCATTTCCGATCTCTGCACACAGACACAGCCCGCTTGTCCTCATGCCGATCTCTGCAACACTCCTGCCTGTCTATTAGATGGGGTAGGTGTGGGACTTGTCCCAACTTAGGGGGGGGGGTCTCTGCAATGTACCCCACCTGTAATACTGCCTGCAAAGTACCCCCAACTGTGATACTGCCTGCAAAGTACCCCCACCTGTGATACTGGCTGCAAAGTACCCCCACCTGTGTTATTGACTGCAATTTACCCCACCTGTGATACTGGCTGCTATATACCCCTACCTGTGATGCTGGGGCTGTATACTGTGTCCTGTGATACTGGCTGCTATATACCCCACCTGTGATGCAGAGCTGTATACTGTGTCCTGTGATGCTGAGCTGTATATTGTGCCCTGTGATGCTGAGCTGTATACTGTGTCCTGTGATGCTGGGCTGTATACTGTGTCCTGTGATGCTGAGCTGTATACTGTGCTCTGTGATGCTGAGCTGTATACTGTGTCCTGTGATGCTGAGCTGTATACTGTGCCCTGTGATGCTGAGCTGTATACTGTGTCCTGTAATGCTGAGCTGTATACTGTTTCCTGTGATGCTGAGCTGTATACTGTGCCCTGTGATACTGAGCTGTATACTGTGTCCTGTGATGCTGAGCTGTATACTGTGTCCCGTGATGCTGAGCTGTATACTTTGTCCTGTGATGCTGAGCTGTATACTGTGTCCTGTGATGCTGAGGTATATACTGGGTCCTGTGATGCTGAGCTGTATACTTTGTCCTGTGATGCTGAGCTGTATACTGTGTCCTGTGATGCTGAGCTGTATACTGTGCCCTGTGATGCTGAGCTGTATACTGTGTCTTGTGATGCTGAGCTGTATACTGTGTCCTGTGATGCTGAGCTGTGTACTCCTGACACAATATGTGGAATACAGGGGACGGAGTGGGTGGATTCTATAAAGGGGTGGGGCTTATTCGAAGTGGGAGGGGTCACAAAGGAAGGGCGGGGCCTGGCTGCCCCCCATCCTAAAACTTCACCAGCCGCCGCTGGTTACTCTTTTCCCCATCCAAGTTAATCCCCTAAATAAAACAGCCAAACACCAGTGCCGGCCTGTTCCGTGACTCCGGATGTGTGAGATATGGTGTGATTGAGGGCAGCAGACAGGTGAACCACAACTACCAGCTACCCCTGAGGGAGCACATGGCTACATAAATATAATTTTTTTAAACATTTGTTAAATCCATAAATCTAACACTGGATTTTATGGCAATTGAGCAAAAATCTGCAATATTTGTGATATTTCATGGTAAAACAAATTTATAGCCTAAATGAAACAGAACAGGTAAGTTTATAGGGAAAACAATGTCACCAATCAATGTTGCAGTTATTTTAGGAAGAATCTTTGGCCTCTTTCACACAGGGTGGATTCCGTTTCCATCAGCAGGGGATAGGCTGATAGATCCCCTGTTGATCGGAGCAGAGCGGGTGGATGACACATCTGTATCCACCAAGTTTCTGAAGAGCAAACACAGACTAAGCCTGCTCTACTCTATGGGAGGCTGGATGTAAATGGACTCCGCTGTCTGTTTATACCCAAATACCTCTGATCCGATTTTCCTACACAGAAGAGGACAAATTCCCTTCCGTTTTTTTATAGCAGACCGGATCGGATAGGAGGTAGGCAGGTATAAACGGACCATTTATACCTGCCTGTTTAAAGGAATGCATGGACCTTACGGTCAGGTCCCCCTGAAAAGCTGACAGACAGACCTGATCAGATCTCCCATGTGAAAGGGACCTTGCAGGATGATGTAAGAGGCCCTGCTCCATATGCTAAATTACTTTGCTATAGAAGAAGAAGGCAACTGGAAATGTAAGTGTATGTAGTTTTGGATAGTGATAGACGGGTTAGAACCCCTGGCAAGTTTTTTTATTACTGTTGGGCACTGATAAGGCTGCATTTGATTGGCACTGGTGAGGCTGCATTTGGTGGGCACTGATGAGGCATATTTGATTGGCACTGGTAAGGCTGCATTTGATGGGCACTGATGAGGCTGCATTTGATTGGCACTGGTGAGGCTTCATTTGATGGGCACTGGTAAGGCTGCATTTGGTGGGCACTGGTGAGGCTGCATGTGTTGGGCACTGATGAGGCTGCATTTGCTGGGCACTGATGAGGCTGCATTTGGTGGGCACTGATGAGGCTGCATTTGGTGGGCACTGATGAGGCACATTTGATTGGCATTGAAAAGGTTGCATTGATGCTCTTGTATCATGTCTGCAGTCTCTGACCATCTCCTGTATCATGCCTGCAAAGAGGGCCAACCAGGCTCCAGCCCCAGCAGCCAAGGCCAGGCCCCAGCAGCCAGGTCCCAGAAGCCAGGACCCAGACCCAGAAGCCAGGAAACTGGACCAGCAGCCAGCCCCTGGAGGACCAGCAGTAAGTGAAGTCTTCTAGGGCTGGGCAAAGCAGTTGACTAAGTTATTGTCAAAGCATTCAGATTACAAAAGTGGTGGGGCTTATACATGGAGAGAGATGGAGAGTAATGAGTGTATCATAGACTACTCCACAGCAATAAAACTCACAGTAATGTGCAGTGTGGATGCATAGATTTCTTTACACATAACAAACAACGGCAACGCTGCTTTATTGCAAAATTCAAACAAGGGGTTGGTTCAGTTATGGCACATGTACATGTCAACAATGTGTGTGCAGTGCTGTTCTATGAAGCCAATTACTTTATGTGGTTAGCACGTTTGTGCTTTAATTATAGAAACAGCAACATGAGTCAGAAAAGAGTGAACTGCAGGACTTTAGATTCTTTCTTCAGTACTAGTGCAAAAAAGTAATCAGGAGAAAAGTCAGTAGAAAGCTCTACAAGTATGGAAATTAACGCTACCCTTCCATCCTGTTCTGGTACATTTGTAGAGCCAATATCTTGTCAAACAGATCCTAATGTGTCGCCACCGTCTGTTGATACCCCACCTCAAACCAGCAGTATCTTAAAGTGGTTGTCAACTTGTGACAACCACTTTAACCTACAGGTAAGCCTATGATAAGGCTTACCTGTAGGTGCCCTGCATATCTCCTAAACCTGCACGGTTCAGGAGATATGCAGTGTACTACATGTACCGACGTCATGTCGGCACATGCGCAGTGAAGAAACGGCCTCCGTGCCGTTCCTCCACTGTCACCGTGCCGTGACTGGCGGCTGCCGCGTGTGCACGGGAGTGACGTCACGCGACTCCGGCCAGTCACAGTGCCGGAGTCGCGGCCCCGGAAGGAAGAGGGGCAGAAGATGGACACCGCCAGCACAGGGGACAGCGCTGGACGTCGCTGGCTTCATTTGCAGGTAAGTGGCACATAATGGGCTACAATGCGATGCATAGTAGTCCATTATGATTCTACTTTACAGGGGATTGTAGAGGAAAGTAAACCCCATCTGGGTTTACTTCCTCTTTAATGAATGACATTGGAAAAACAATCAATGACTACACCAAATGCTTGCTATTGGAAAATCCATGGCAACCTCCTCCTGGATTTGAACTACCTTTCTCTGTTCAGAACATGACTTCCAAGAATGGAGAAACTCGGAAAATAAAGCGGTACTTGTCAAAACAACATATTGACAGTTTTCCTTGGCTGGTGTATTCTCCTGCCAAAAATCGTTTGTTTTGCAAGTACTGTGCATTGTGTGCCGAACGGTGGTCATAACAAAGGCATGGTCCTTGGAAAATTGGTAATGGAGCCCCTTACTAATTTTAAAAAGCTTAAGGGCAAGGAAGGAGACTTGGAAGTCCATGCAAGGCTTGTTTATCACCAGGAGAGTGTAATTGAAGGAAATGCATTTTTAAAAACCTACCATTCACCGGACAATGAAATTGTCAATCAAATAAACTCACATTGTCTTCAGAAAGTAAAAAAGAACCGAGAGCGAATTTGTCCTATTGTTGCCTCTGTTTTATTTTTGGAGTTGACATAATATACCTCTGCGTGGTGCTGGTGATGATGGTGCTTTAATGGATGACTCCACTCCGGAGGAGAATGAACGCAACTTTCGGGAATTGCTGAGATACCGAGCTGTAGCTGGAGACAAAATATTAGAGAAGCACCTCCTTACTGCATCTTCTCGTGCTACTTACATTTCCAAATCCACACAAAATGATTTAATCAGATGTTGTGGTGATGAAATCAGCAATGTCATTGTAACTAGAATTAAAGCAACGTTTCACCCAAAAGTGGAACTTACGCTTTGGGGGGGCAGCTGGGACCCTGTTTTGACAGGGTGCCAGCTGCACTTCCTGTCCTGTTGCCGCGGAACAGGAAGGAAGTTCACCTTCCCCCCCTCCCACCCGGTGATCTTCTGGGACACGCCATAGGTCCCAGAAGATACGCTGGCCATTCACGAAGCGCAGTGTGACTCGTGCATGCACAGTGCGCGCCCGGCTTTGAAGCCAAGACCGGGCGCCCACACTTAAATCAAGTTTGTATGTGGGAGTGGCGCTGTCTCCTAAATTAAAATACCATTGTGTTCATAAAAATATAAATGTGCAAAATTTGTGAGTGAAAAAAGTTGTGCGTGAAAAATATATATTTTAAATGAATACCATAAACCGGGCGCCCACACTTGTGATGCTGGCGCCACCGAGGGGAGGGGGAGAAGAGCGAGCCTTCGGGTGGCCACATCGCTGGAGAGTGGGACAGGTAAGTATCCGATTGTTAAAAGTCAGCAGCTACACTTTTTGTAGCTGCTGACTTTTAACTGGGTGGAACTCCGCTTTAAAGAGGCTTGCTATTTTCGTGTAATCTTTGATGAAACTACAGACATTTCCCATATGGAACAACTTAAGCCTCATACACACACGCCGATTATGGTACGACCGCACGTCCAACTTTTGTCCAAATTGGCTGTTCGTGGTTTTGTCTAGCGTACTGACGGTAGTCAAGTAATCGTCCGACAAAGGCGAACGTAGTGTCGTGTTAGGAGCGTATAAAGAGGAAGTTCAGGTGAATGTTAATTGTGAATTACGGACGCAGGTTTACACGACTGAACACTTCCTGGATTCCAAGCATGCGTGTTTGCACTTCCAACTTTTGTTGGGCCAACTTCTGTACACACAAGTTGAAAATTGGCCAACGCCTTGTTGGCCAACAAAAGTTTTCTAGTCTTCTTAGACAACTTCTGTTGGACGATAATTGGAAATTGGCTGTTGAATCGTGCGCACTACCAGTCGGATTATCGGACAACAGGCTGTTGTATGACTGCTGTTGGCCGATAATCGTACCGTGTGTACGGGCCATTACACTCAACTTTAGATATGATATATCTACAATGGATCTGTTCGTGAAGATTTTATAAAATTTGTAGATGCTTATGAGTTTGCAACCCAGAGGGAATCAGGAATTGATAGTTCCAGTTCAGAACCAAGGTTTACTGGAAAGGTTTTAGGCCAGATGATTATCCAACTACAGGCGGTCCCCGGGTTACAAACAAGATAGGGACTGTAGGTTTGTTCGTAAGTCGAATTTGTTTGTAAGTCAGAACAGGTACATTTTTTAATTGTAGCTTCAGCCAAAAAAACTATTTTTAAGTTTTTTGTATATCATAGGGAAGGGGTAACACCCCTGTAATGTTGGTTTTGCTGTCTGTTTTTGTTCAGAAGATTTCACCTCACTACCTGTCCCAATGATAATTGGATTTTGAAAATTTTGGTTGTTGTGGAAACAAACCTTGGTGATAAAGCTTCAGTGGAGACCCCTTTTTCCCATAATAACTCTTACAGGAGTGAATTTCCCTTCCTAGGGGTAGATTTCCTCTCACTTCCTGTTGTCTCCCTTCGTTTGTAAGTAGGAGTCGTTTGTAAGTCAGATGTTTGTAACTAGTGGACCGCCTGTAATTAAAGACCTCTCTCTGGACATCACTCATTGTGTTGGCATTGGAACAGACAGTTGCAGTGTTATGGTCTTCAGAGGTGGCTGGTGCTGTATCAGAGATTCTTCATGTAGCACCCAACAGTTGCAGATGTCCTTGCTACAATCATTCTCTGAACAATTCAGTTTCAAAGTCCTCACAAGTGTCAGCAATTCGCAATGCAGTAGCAGTGGTCAAATCAACCATTTAATTCTTTAACCAATCAGGAAAGCGTCATTTTATTTTAAAGCAGGAGTTAGGCTCTCAACTTACCAGTCTTGGTGAAACTAGATGGGTAGAGTACCAAGATTCTCTTATAAGATTTTGAGATGGAAGTGTAAAAGTGATGAGTGCACTATCAGCAATATCTCAATGGAAATGCTCAAGCACTAGCTCAACAGCATCTACTCTCATCCATTCTCTGTGCAGTGCAGAATTCATATTCTCCTTGGTTTCACTCATCAGTGTTCTGAAAGTAACCCTTCCTCTGAGCTGCTTCCTTCAATCACCAACAATTGATTTAACAAGCGCATCTGACTGATACCATGGCAACCCTGGAGAATATGCGATGTAACGCTGATGGCACTTTTTCCACTTTGCATATGGAGGCTACAGGGTTGGCATCAGAACTTGGAGTGGAACTAAAATTGCCACATCTTGTAGGCAGACAAGTGCACAGATTCAATTACAATGTAGAATCAACTGAAGAATACTGCAGGAAATCGTTGTATATTCCCTTGCTGGACAACATTATGATTTAAAAGCTCATTTTCCAGAAAATTTGATGTTTTCAGATTCAAATCTTGATGCCAGCAGTACTTTTTGGAAAAAAAAGGAAACCATGGTTCCTGTTGCTGTGCAATCATTAACAAAGCGTTTCCACCCTCTTCTAGCTGATGGTAAGCAGAAGATAATGGAGACATTACTGAAGGGAGAACTAAAGCCTCGTACACACGGGACGGCGATTGTATACAACAGGTCGTATGAACAACCGTTGTATGCGAAATCGATCGTTCATATGCGCGATTAGAACAGCCGACATACGACAGTCATACAAGGGGAGTTGAATGAGCAGACTAGAAAACTTGGTCGTACCAACAAGCGGTCATACGACCGTTGTATCGTGTGTACAGAGCAGTTGGTACAACAAGTTGTATTGTGCAAAACACGCATGCTCCGAAGTCAGGAACGGCCGGATGCTAATTACATGCACCTGAACGTTCTTTCCGTGGTTGTACGATCATGTAGTGCAGTCAGTATGCAAGTTACATTATCCAATATACGATTTAAGAGGATCGTACGTACGATCGTCGTCTCGTGTGTACGAGGCTTTAGTCTCTGGCTTACAGAGTGGAAACGACATAAGGAAATTCCACAAACAGTTCTTGGAGTGTTGAACTTGCGTGACCAGGACCTCTTCCCAACCATCAGAAGTTTACTTCTGATCTTAGCAACTCTCCCTGCAAGTGTGGCCTTAGCAGAGAGATCTTTCTCAACCCTCCGTTGTGTTAAAACATGGCTTTGGTCATGAATGGTGGAGGATCGTTTAAATGGCTTGTGTTTACTTTACATTCATAGAGATATTCCTTTGAATACTGATCGCGTTATCAAGCTGTTTGCCAAACAAGGAAAACAAAGACTTGAGCTAATTCTGTGAATTTTTCATGTTATGTAACTTGCACATAAAATGTTTCTATTGTTGTGTGTGTTTGGAGAAAATGGAGAGTGATAATGTTTGGGTTCTGCTACGTTTTTTTACACATAATTTGAAATTGTTTGTGCCACAATATGGCCAATCATTTGTGGACACCTGACCTTAAAACCTATAGGAGCTTGTTAGCTATTTAATTCCCAAAAGCATCTGTATTAATATGGCCTTTAGATCACACACCCAGTATGCTGACTTTTAGAACCAAGAGGGGGATTTCAGCAACACACACAGTCTCAGGGATTCTTTTAGATGGTCTGTACTCACAAAATGTCCAGGGACAGCTAGTAGCCTCCTTCCAACTTCTAAGCGACACTCTATACCAGTGACATCAGACTAGATCCATGGACATCTTCCCTCAATCAGCTTGCACAGCAACCGTGTGTCGTAGCTTCAAGTTTCAGGCCCTTAGGTCAACCATTTGAGGCCGCATGTCAGCCTATGCTGGGGAGAGGCAGCAGCATCCTCCCCACCTGAACCTCTCTCCTCAAAGGTGGGCTGGACTGGCACCAGGAGCCCATGTGCTCCTCAGATATAAATACAGTCACCCAGCATTCCTTACACATCCCCTTCTAATTGGCCAGGGCTGCATCTACATCCATGCTCTCACCTACTGGGTTTCCTCCCACTGTCTAATATGACTCATTACTATTGGATCAGTGTGAAATCTCCAAGACAGAATGAGCAGCATTAGAGTACACTGAGCAGACCTCACTAAACAATCACACCTCTCCGTTAAGTAGACAGCACCCAAATCTACTTCTCTGTTAAGCAGAAAAGCCAAAACCTTATACACTCTCTAGCACCTCCCAATTTATTCAAAAGCTGGTCAGTAGAGTTGAGGTCAGGGCTCTGTTCAGGTCACTCAAGTTCCTTCACACCAAAATCATCAAACCATGTCTTTCTGGCGCTGGCTTTGTACACAGGGGTACAGTAATGGTGGAAAAACTAAATACAATTTGCGCTCGGTACATAAACAAAGTCAAAAAGCAACAAAAAAAACAGCTGCCAACAGAAATGAGCTTCATAGAACCCACAATAACAATAATAATAAAGTAATGCAGCGCTAGTTCATATATAAAAGTTCATTAATCATAGTCCAAAGTGCATATTCATGGCAGCAGAGAGAGAAGTGAAGAAACCGACACCATCTAGAGTGGAGAGGATGAAGGAGCAACTTATCACCTTGGTGCACAAAAAAAGTCATGGTGGAACAAAAAACACTCTTCTCCAAACTGTTACCACAATAATAATAATAATATTGATAATGCACTATATGGCCAATAGTTTGTGGACACCTGACTTGTAAGCCTATATGAGCTTCTTAGCTATTCAATTCCTGAAAAACAATTGGTATTAGTATGGTGTTATCTCCTTTTCATCTATAGGAGCCTTCACTCTCCTGGGAAGACTATCCATGAGATTTTGGAATGCATCTTTAGGATTGTGTACCCATTTAGCCAAAAGAACATCTGTGAGGTCAGTTACTGATGTTGTATGAGTAGGCCGAGTCACAGTCAGAGTTTCAAATTATCCCAGAGGTGTTCAGTAGGGTTGGGGTCAGGGTTCTGTGCTGGACACTCAAGTAAATCCACACCAAAATCCTTAAACCATGTCTTTCTGGCTTTGTACACAGGGATACAGTCATGGTGAAACAGAAAAGGGTCTTCCTAAAACTGTTACCACAAGGTTGGAATAGCACAATTTGTATTCCCAGTGCCCTTCACCATAAACACATGAGCTCCATAACCTTGAGTAGTGTCCACATAATTTGGGCCATATAGGTAGCTGTAATGTACAATAATAATACATTACTTTGCAGGGCCAGCCCCCATTGATAGCCGATATTCCAGTTTTTGGTAGATGTTGGAGAGCTAAACCATAGTTTCGTATACAGGTTTCTATATCTCTTGAGGACTCTATTGATAAGATCTCTGTGTTGAATTCTCAGATCTGCACATCTGCTATCCATTATGAAGGGTTCCCACTCTCCCTGCTGGTTGTACATGATCACATTTGATATTATGGGGAATGTAATAGGAGCTGAAACATACAACCCCCCCCCAAAAAAAAGAAAGAAGCAAATAAGGTAAAAAAGGGCAGCACAGTGGCTTAATAGTTACCACTTATGCCTTGCAACACTGGGGTCCTTGGTTTGATTTCAGACTAGGACTTTACCTCCATGGAGTTTGCATGTTCTCCCTGTAAGTGTGGCCCCAGCAGAGAGATCTTTCTCAAACCTCTGTCGTGTTAAAACATGGCTTCGGTCATGAATGGTGAAGGACCGGTTAAATTCATAGAGATATTCCTGTGAATACTGACCGAGTTATCAAGCTGTTTGCCAAACAAGGAAAACGAAGACTTGAGCTAATTCTGTGAATTTTTCATGTTATGTAACTTGCACATAAAATGTTTCTGTTGTTGTGTGTGTTTGCAGACAATGGAGAGTGATAATGTTTGGGTTCTGCTACGTTTTTCCTTTACACATAATTTTATATTGTTTGTGAATATATTGTCCGGGAATATTCTGTTATAAGTATACAAACTGCTTATGATCTTTGTAATAATAAAGTTATATGTGGTTAAAACTATTCCTGTCTGTAATGTAATAATCTAATCTGGAATGATAAACGTGTCACTGTTTTAAACTAGGTTAGGACTGTATCATACGTTAAATACAGTTCTGTAAGCAACACCTTATTTTCTGGCAGTGCCCCTCCCAAGACTAGGCTCTGGACCAGCCCCTGGGTGGAGGTTCACCTTCCAGCAGGACAATTACCCTAAACATACAGCCAGAGCTACAATGGAATGGTCCAAAGCATATTCATGTGTTAGAATGGCCCAGTCAAAGTCCAGACCTAAATCCAATTGAGAATCTGTGGCAAGACTTGAAAATTGCTGTTCACAGACGTTCTCCATCCAATCTGACAGAGCTTGAGCTATTTTGCAAGGAAGAATGGGCAAAACTGTCACTCTCTAGATGTGCAAAGCTGGTAGAGACGTCCCCAAAAAGACTTGCAGTTGTAATTGCATAGAAAGGTGGTTCTACAAAGTATTGACTCAGGGGGGCTGAATACAAATGCACGCCACACTTTTCACATATTTATTTGTTAAACATTTTGAAAACCATTTATTATTTTCCTTCCACTTCACAATTATGTGCCACTTTGTATTGGCCTATCACATAAAACCTCAATAAAATACATTTACGTTTTTGGTTGTAACATGACAAAATGTGGAAAATTTCAAGGGGTATGAATACTTTTTCAAGGCACTGTATATACTATACAGCCCCTCCTTACGCAAGAACTTTCTGCCAGGATGTTCATATATAAGTACCATGTGCAAGAACTCGTACATTTAAATGTGGAGAAAAATATATACCCCCTAACCGTCACAGTATTTGTAACATATCTAACAGGCTTTTTTTGGTCTGGTATGTGGGCTCAGGATTGAGTGTACCCTAGCTCTATGTTCTAATCATTGATATGCACTTATGTATGCTATGTTTGTTTTTATAGAAATTTTGTTAAGCTGAAGTCTTTCTGAAGAAGCGGATCCCCGCAAAACATGTAAAAGCATATGTTGGAGTAGTCGGGATCCCATATGTTTGGGGCCAGTAACCAGACTTTTCCAGCGTTCCACTTCAGCCTTGATGTAAAGCCTCGTACACACGGGACAACAATCGTATACAACAGGTCGCATGAAGGACTGTTGTATGTGAAATCGATCGTTCCTATACGCGATTAGAACAGCCAACATACGACAGCCGTACAAGGGGAGTTGTATGAGCAGACAAGAAAACGTGGTCGTACCAACAAGCGGTCATATGACCGTTGTATCGTGTGTACAGAGTTGGTACAACAAGTTATATTGTGCAAAACACGAATGCTCCGAAGTCAGGAACAGCCGGATGCTAATTACATGCACCTGAACGTTCTTTCTGTGGTCGTACAATCGTGTAGTACAGTCAGTATGCAAGTTACATTATCCAACATATTGATTTGAGACGATCGTAAGTACGATCGTCGCCCCGTGTGTACGAAGCTTAACTGTACATTGTTATATGTATGTGTCATGATCTCTTTGGTAGAGAGATTTTTTATATACTGCTTTTCAATAAAATTGTACATGGTTTTTTACAATATTGTCTCCAGTCTATTACGTACCGTTGAAAGTCCATATTTGCCTCATCAAGAGTCTGCGAAGACATGCATTGGAGAAAAATATAAGTAACCCTATTAAATAATAAAAAAGAAATTAATATTCTGAATACTATCGAGACAGATATTAACAAAAAAGATATTATATTTCATGCTATAATACCTTGTGACTGGGATAAAAATGACAAAAGCAAAAAAGGCTCTCAGATATAAAAGGGGTTAAATCGAATGCACAGAGAAACGACGAGGACAAATCTTAGAAACAGGCTACAATTCTTTTTTAAGAAACAACACATGGAAGGGTAATACGTGCGGATAAGATACTCTGGAGGGTCGGTGAGTGAATGTATTTAACATTATATAAAGCGGTGGTTGTGGGTGTCCTTGGGCCAAATGGAAAAAGCATTTGGGGTTGAATTGAGTCGTCAAGTTACACTCAGTTAAACAAGTGCTTATCCAGCAATGTCACAATAAAGTACCCTGCAAGGACTTCTGTTTTCTGGAGCCCAAGCTCCCTACTTTTTCTGGAAGAATTTATCATTCTGCATCTCCCTCTTTTGCCAACACTGCTCCAGCTTGATTTGTCATTGTCCCCTTTTCCCGGGTGTTCCCAGGCCTGTAAAAAGCTTGCTGTGTGTTCTGTGGATTGCGACTTATAAGTCCTCATGCACATTGAGCGTTGAGGCTGGGTTCACACTAGTCCGATTCTCGGACCGACATGAAGAGCACAAGTTGCATTACGTCACAAAAACAATGATTCCCTATGAGAGCCGTCTTAACTGCTCCGACATGTGTTTTTCAAAGTCGGAGCGACTTTGAAAAAGGTTCCTGTACTACTTTTGTCCGACTTTGATCCTACTTCAGCCCATTGAAAGGCATTGAAGTCGGATCAAAGTCGTATCAGTGTCTTCACTGATCCGACTTTGGCATGCGACTTGTGCTCTGGGGATCTTGAAGGGGAACTCCACGCCAAATGTTAAAAAAAACTGGCATGGGGTCCCCCTCCAGGAGCATACCAGGCCCTTTGGTCTGGTACGGATTTTAAGGGAACCCCATGCTGAAAGAACAGCGTGCAAAAACAAAAAGGGTGTATGTTCCGCGCAACCGGATTTAATATGCTCTAAGAGCTGCAGCCACCACCGAACTGCCCACACGTGGGTAGTGGATAAATACAAGCGGAATTAAGATGGTATTGGCGCTGCTCTTTTTTTGAAAAAATTGAAAAAATAAAAATAATAATTATAGAAATTTTCCAGTATGCTGGTAATTTACAAATAATAAATTATAATAAATTATTAATAACGGCTACTGATAGTTGATATATATGGCAGAGTATATTATAAAAGGATATACCAAAGTGTGTCAAAAAAAAATTCTGGTGGAAATTTCCAGTATGCTGGCAATTAATAAATGAAAAAATAAATGGTAAAAATATATATGTTGTTGGTGATGTGTACAGCAGGATAGAATCTTCTAGTTAAAGTTGATATATGCGAAGGAGTAAAATTATCAAATTATGACATCAAATTGTGAGTGAAATTAGATTAAGTGGAATATCGAGTATGCGACAGAATATAAAAGATAAAGAGTGGCAATATACAAAGACAAAATGTAAAATATATAAAAAGGACAATATATAGGAGATATATAAAAGATACCAGAGGCAAAAAATATAAATATAAAATGTATAAAAAGACTTAGATCAAGTGTCTGATATCTCATTTAGACCAGGTGCTGCGGTTGTTATAACTCCAATATTTGAAGAGCTGAGTATATTATTTTAAAAGGAACAAATAAGGGATTTCACATAGTTCATATTTCTCTAGTCCAAAATAAGGTGACTTTGTGTGTGAATCTTCCAGTGAATATTCTAAAAGAACTTGTAATAACTTCAAGTGGTGCGCCGGGTGATCCTTTTGGAAATAGAGAGTGTGCCTGCTTACCAGAAAAACGTTCCCCACTCAAGGGGTCCACGTTTTGGAAGGAGTGCACAGCTTCCCCTGTGCTCACAGGATCTGGTGCTCCTGGATCTCCTCTGTGCTCCTAGATCTCCTCGGTCAGCAGGGCTCTTTTTCCTTTCTCCTCACCGTCTCCCACAGATCATACCATGTAGAAAGAAAGACTAGATCTTGTGCAAATAACGCTTGATTTATTGCTTTCCAAAAATGCTAAAAACATCCAGCTCAAAGTGAGCGTACAGCTGAAATTCTATAAGCGGGAGATCCTGTGTCTCCTGCGTTCTCCTCGAAAACCTGTG
>BLSH010171086.1:961651-974934 GCA_018402905.1 Glandirana rugosa
TTTTGCCTCCGATTCCCACCTAACCACTGGTTCTACATAGAGAATTGATCTCACTTCTTTTCACTTCAATGATTGGACCGACACAATAATCTACATGGGGTACCTGGGACGTGGAACTTTTTTGTTCTATCATTAAGGTCCAGTTTTCTTTGGGGGTACAAAAGTTCAATCAACAAACAAGTTAATCTTCGTGTTATGAACTTTGTCTGGTTGAACAGTTTTTTTTTTAGTCAGCTAACTCAACCTTTACAAAACACAATTTATTTAGTAGAAAAACATACAGACAAAACGGTAGAATTCTATTAGTTAACGTGTGTGATCAGGGTCCATGGGGTACATCTAATAACACAGCCAGGTTAGTAACTTCACTTTTCTTCACTCTAGTTAAGAGATACATCTTGGTCACCAATCCACCCTTAGCCTCCGTTTTGAGACTGCCCAGGCAATTGATTTTCTGTAAGGGCATGCTCTGACAGGTGACAAATATTAATGACAATATAGTTTGTGAAGTAAACATAAAAATGCAGATTTCAATAAAACAGTTCATTTCACAAAAAAAAAAAAAGTCTTTAAAATCTATAGTGTTTTGTACAACATGTAATAAAACTGTTATGGGTGGCTCAAAAAAAAAAAAAAGCTGCATCATATATGACATGTTTGCCCATAGTTCCACTTTACATGAATGGGCACCTCCTTTGATCAGTTGCGCACAGGGTGCCAACAAGCATGCAAAGGTTTTAGGCACCCAGCATGTTTCGCATAGTAAAAGTCATCGATGTACCTTGAATGAACCATTTATTTGTAGGATATATACATTTTTTACTTGCCAAAAAAATAAAATATAATCTTTTAAATTTGTAAACTTTGAAGTAAAATACACCAAAAAACTATTGCATGTTCTGTTTAAGATGTGAAACCTTTTCTTGCAGTCTAATTTCAATGCAAATCTTAAGGTACAGTTCTTTCATAGCTATTGACCTCAACAAAGCAGTCAGGAGACTTGCAGATATCTTTACTCTCATCACTTGATATGTAAGTCCCCAGTGTGTTCTGTGATGGATTAAGATGTCTCCTAGCACATACTAAAAACAATACTGTATATCAGTAACGTTAATAAATCTCATAATCCCAGCAAAAGGTACTTTCTTGAAAGCCCTTAATAATTCCACTACTTCATCTAAAAAATGCATCATATTTTTAGGCAAAAAAAATTGTAAAGTGCCTGACTGATCCACAGGATATTTTTGTTGAGATGCATAATTTATAATGCTGTGCATATTAAAGATCAGATGGCGTCTTGTAGATGAACAATCTTAAAATAAATTAAAATGTCCCGGCAAGCATTTAGTCTGCAAATCAGCACTTATCTGTTTTTAGACAAAGTTACTACTTTTCTTTTGGCAAAACTGTATTTATTTCATAAAACGCCGCTGAGGCTCACTCTTGTACACTTTGCACATGGAGAGCCGTGAGAAAAAAAGGAAGACATTTTCAGGCCAAGAACCATAAAAAGATTTAGAGGAGAACTCCAGCCAACCTTTAAAGATATCTACATTTGGCGGCTATATAGATATACATATGGCCAAAAGTACATGGACACCTAAGTGTCACACTTACTTATAGTGCCAAAATTATGTGGACAGCCCTTCAAATGATTAAGTTCAGGTGTTTCCAATGAATAGTACTGTAATGCTACAATATACAGTACAAAGGCAATTGTAGCATTCCTTCTCTGTGATAACAGTTTGGAGAAGACTTTTCTGTTGCAGAATAACTATGCTCCTGTGCACAAAGTCAGGTCCATAAAGACATGGTTTGAACAGTTTGACCAGAGGAACCAGAGTGCCTAGGTGTTCACAAACTTTTGTCCTTATAGTATGTGCAATAGATATATACTGTATTTATATTATAAAGCACACACACATATTCCAGTAAATTTGTTAAATGTTTTTAACCTATAATAAGCAACATGGTTAGTGATCTTTCTTTTCATATTTCTTATCAAATTGTAATCTGTCTTTGCTCATAAAGGATATGTATACCTTTTTAGAGTGGAACATGTAACATGTTCCTGCTCCTGCAGCCACTCCTCGAACCCCCTCCGCCCTGTGACAGCGGGCCGGGGATCTTCTCCCAGCACCCACTGTCACTATTTGAAAAAAGCGCGGCTGTGCAGGGCTGTGCCCACATGGCAGCATCATTCATTCACAGAGTTCTGTGAATGAATGAACTACAAGTTCTGACATCCTTTGCAGATGATGGCTTGTAGTTCTCAGTGAACTACCAGGGAGCTGTTGAGTGCTCTAGGTAGTTCATTGATTCTTCCTGTCATTGTGTAGCTGCCTGCCCATACAAAGTATGAGCAGACAGCTTACACTGACAGTCTGTAGGAGCACTGCATTGCACACGTAATCTGCTGAGGCTTTACAGGCTTCTACAAAAATATAGTTTTTTAGGTGATTGTGCAGCTTTTCTGCACGATTCATGCACAGCATAGTGAGAAGAGGGTGTACTGGTACAACAATGACTGAACTGTTTGGCTGCATTTGATTTGTGCTGGGGAGCTTGGTTCCACTATGGAAGTTGACCTGTGCTGTGACACTGACATGACTGAAGTGAAGTTTTCCCAACAGAAATGCAGCCACAAAAACCCAACAGAGCATCAAATGCTTTGGATAAAATGGGAGGTGATAATGTTTTTGGGTTCATTTTATTTTACATTCATTAAGTTTGCAATTTTTTAAACAATGTCATAAACCTCCAATAGCAATGCTTTCCTTAATGAGGGCCCTGTTGTACTGTAAATGGTCCAGTCTTAAAAGCAGTCAAGCACTCCACGTCAGCCTAGTTTTTGACCAAGATTTGAACTTTCATGCATCTCAAACTCTCAACCCTAATCAATATTCTGTTAATCCTATGGTAATGGAGTCACCCTCTTAAAAAGGGGTTACAATAATGTATGGGCAGACGCCAATCAGTAAGACATCAAGTTCATACTGTATATAACAGGGTCCAGAAAACTGTTGGAATACATTAGACCTATAGCTATATCATATTTGGTATCTATCAAACTGTAATTTCAATCAGCTAAAAAAAAGTTGGTTGTTGGATTTTGAAACCTTTTCAGATGGAAATATAATAATTGTGTGTAATCATCTCATTCTAGTGGCAACAGTGGGCTTTGACAGTGTAACCATCACAAGTGTCACAGACGGCTTCATTAACAGGTAGGCCTGAGTGCAGCGGGGTCAATCTCAATTTTACAGGTAAAGATGAGTTTTTTACAATATTTCAACTGTCAAATTCTCTGCATATATTGACACATTTTAACTGAAGGTAACCTCTGTCTCTGTATATTTCCTCTTATATTAGTGTAAGTTAAAGGCTACTACCCATGACTTAAAGTGGTTCTAAAGACTGCACATTTTTTTACCTTAAAGTGGATGTAAACTCGATTCATGAAATTTTAGCTGGGCACATATATCTGCAGTGTTTTCTTATCTCTCTTCAAAGCACTAAGTCCCGTGGCTTTCTGTTGCTCCGTTCTTCTGTTATCAGCCTGATAACTTCTGACAAGTTCTCCGACACGTGATAAAACCAGGCTGAATTTTGTGTTGGGGGAGGTTGCTATAAATAGATTAGGAGACAGCTTGCCATGTCAGAGCACAGCCCTGCACATTCGTTCCTTCCTTTGCCTATGTGGAGGGGGGCCTTTCCTCCAATCAGCTGTCTTGGCTGTATGTCCAGAAAATTTGTAATACGATCTGAACTTTCTAAATAATATAGCTGAAGACAGCAGATATGCATGTAAAACTTACTGTATGTAGGGAGATTTGTTTCATCCCTGTGTATCATCTGAGGCTGTTCGCTTCACTGGGTACATGTGAGGGTTTACATCCAGTTTAATACATTTCCTGCATTAACCACTTGCCGACCGTCAACCGCAGGTTGACGGCGACAAGATGGCTCTGCTAGGCAAACTGCCATCATACGACGGCGGCTGCCAGATCGAGCACTGTGAGCGCGGAGTGAAAGAACGGAGGTCTGTTTATGTAAACACGGATCTCCGTTCTGTGAAGGGGGAAGGACTGTGATCACAGCCTTCCTCTATATAGAAGCTGTGATCACTCCCCTTCCCCTGCTAGGGCAGCCCGCACACAGTTAGAACACGTCCAGGGAACACAGTTAACCCTTAGAGTGCCCCCTGCAGGTTAACCCCTTCCCTGCCAATGGCATGTACACAGTAATCAGTGCATTTTTATAGCACTGATCGCTGTATAAATGCCAATGGTCCCAAAAAAGTGTCAAAATGGTCAGACATGTCCGCTGCAATATCGCAGTACCGCTAAAAATCGCAGATCGCCGCCATTACTAGTAAAAAATAAATAAAAACCCCAGAAATTAATTCTCATCATCCATAAATGCGGCAACTTTTGCGCAAACCAATCAATAAACGCAGATTGCGATTTTTTTGATCACAAATATGAGGAAGAATATAAATCGGCCAAAACCGTTGGAAAAAAAATGTTTTTTTATAATTTTTTTTTTTGGATTTGTATTTTAGCAAAAAGTAAGAAATTTGGGTTTTTTTGCAAAATTGTCGCTCTTCTTTTGTTTATAGCGGTGATCAGAAATGATGCAGCGGTGATCAAATACCACCAAAAGAAAGCTCTATTTGTGGGAAAAAAAGGACGCAAATTTTGTTTGGGTACAACGTTGCACGACCGGGCAATTGTCAGTTAAAGCAACACAGTGCCGAATCGCAAAAGGTGCTCTGGTCCTAAAGTGTGAAATCCTTCCGGGGCTGAAGTGGTTAAGGTAAAAAATGTCCCTGTATGTGTATCACCCCCTCATCCCCCTATATACTTATCTGAGCCTGCTCTTGATTCAGCGCTGTGCCTGTCTAAGGTGGCTCTTTCCTCTCTCTCTCTCCTCACTGACGCAGCTGCGGGAGCTATTGGCTTCTGCTGCGGTCATTCAAATCCTGTGAGCGAGAGAGGGGGGCAGGGCTGAGCCGCTCTGTGTGTGTCAATAGATGCACATAGCCCAGCTCGAGAGCAAGCCAGCAGGTGTCCCCCCATGGGAAGAAGCTTCCTGTGGTGATGCCCCAAGAAGAGGTGGAGCCGAAAGCACCAGCACGGGACCTGAGAATAGGAGGTTCATGGCTAAGTTGTGCGATACCATTTCATAGAGTATGTAAATATAACATGTTTATTATTTTAATTAAAAAATTAAGCTTTACAATCACTTTAAGGATGTCCAACAAACTAATAATGAAACATTTTTTCTTTTAGGTAAGCAGCAAAGGTGAGAAAGTGAAGCTAACACTCTTGAAGTACATTCCCAGATGTATCTATATATGAGCCTCCCAGACCTGTCGGTTTTTATCCAGTAACCATGCGAAGGTTGAGGGAATGCAGGTTTGGCAGGCGTGCAATGCTATGCCACTTTTCATAAGTGCCTGGACGGTTTAACAACTCAAGATCTAGAAGACAGGGATGATTGAATTCTTTATTCTAGTTTAACTATTTCTCATCTAGCCAGTAATAATAACAAGGGACATAAAAAAAGGAAGTCACTATATAATTTATGGTCATTCAGAAAATTGTCCGCAGTATAGCACATTCAAAGGGAACCTGTCAAAACTTAAATAAAGGAGCTGGCATTGCTAAATTGCTTAGGCCACATGCACACAGGACTTTTTTTTTCCTCCCCTGGACACCTTTTCTCCAGGCAGGAATAAACTATTTCAAAAACATGGCTAAAGCTGCTTTTTGCACATACATTTAGGCATATTTAAGCATGTCAGATGCTTGGGCATTTATTGGTTCAAATGGTTAGAATAAATTATTGGAATGACGCCAAAGTGCTATGTTTCGGCACGTTTTTTTCTGCCAGTGCATTTTTTTTAGCTTCTAAACACTCCTCTTCTAATCAGTGGCGGCTGGTGAAGTTTTAGGAAGGGGGGGTTACCAGAACCCACCCTTTCTTTTTGACCCATCCCACTTCTCATAAGCCCCACCCCTTATAGAATCCACCCACTCCATTCCCTGTATTCAACCCATAGTGTCAGGAGTATACAGCCCAGCATCACAGATAGGGTATACAGCTCAGCATCACAGATAGGGTATACAGTCCAGCATCACAGATAGGGTATACAGCCAAGTATAAAAGATAGGGTATACAGCCCAGCATCACAGATAGGGTATACAGCCCAGCATCACAGATATGGTATACAGCCCAGCATCACAGATAGGGTATACAGCTCAGCATCACAGATAGGGTATACAGTCCAGCATCACAGATAGGGTATACAGCCAAGCATAAACGATAGGGTATACAGCCCAGCATCACAGATAGGGTATACAGCCCAGCATCACAGATATGGTATACAGCCCAGCATCACAGATATGGTATACAGCCCAGCATCACAGATATGGTATACAGCCCAGCACTCTGTCAGAACCTACCAATCTGGCTGAGAGATGAAAGAAAGCACTGCTCGGGCCATGCGTTCCACCCACGGAGCCGCCGTGTCACTTCCAGTTTCCCACTAGCACAGAGAAACCGGAAGTGACACCGCAGCTCCGAGGAAAGCGCCGCCCATGTCATACGGCAATGCCAATTGGAAAACCACACAACAGGGAGAATGACCAATAAGGGAGTGTTGTGGCGCATTGCTTTGGGCCACAAGCACTCAGAAAACCAGGCAAATGAAGCGTCTCACCTGCAGTCACGTGATTGCATAGACATATGCTGCCCATAGTGTACTGTGTCCGGTGCCCATACACAGTGCACTTAAAGGACCTTCTATTTTTTTTTAAAAAGACCGGTTTTTTATGTGACTTACTTTGGGGGGGGGGGGACGTCCATGCGCCCCCTATATTAATGTTGTAAAGCGCTGCGCAAACTGTTGGGCGCTATATAAATCCTGTATAACAATATTAATAATAATAGACGGGCCGCCACTGCTTCTAATACACCCGTAAATGCCTATGTGTACTTTTTTTCAGCCTATAAATGTGCCTCTATGTATGTGGCAAACATAGAGGCACATTTACAGGCTGAAAAAAAAGTCAACTGCCTGAAAAACCAACATTTTTTACTGCCTCTGTGCATGAGGCCTAAAGTGCAAGCTGTGTAAAGTTAGTCATCTATGTTTCACATCTAAAACAGAGCCAAATCTTCGACCATGGGTAGGAGGTTATGTCATGGGCCTCGTGGCCTTATCTGAGACAGGCAGAGTAAAGATCCACCATGGGAGAGAGCCTGGGGGTGATTGAGAGCAGCCATGTGTACAGTTTTACTTAAAGTGTATGTAAATCTAAAACTTGTGTTTGTTTGGCTAGTGTGTGGAATGGTTAAAGTGGTTCTAAACCCTAAACATTTTTTACTTTAATGCATTCTTTGCACTAAGGTAAAAAATGTTAAGGCATCAGTATTGGCCCCTCACCCCTCGTTATACTTACCTGAGCTCTCATTTGATCCACTGTGCACGTCTGTAGATCTTCTCTCCCCTCATTTCTGGGTTTCACAGGCTTTGCTGAGACAGCGGAACCCATTGGCTACCACTGCTGTCAATCAAAGCCACTGACAAGGGAGCCGGGGGTGGGCTGAGTCAATGGACAAAGCGGGAGTGCCCCCAGAGAGGAGGGGCCAGAAGCGCCAGCGGAGAGGAGGTTCGGGGCCACTTTGTGCAATTCTATTGTAAGGAACAGGTAAGAATACACATATTTGTTATTTAAAAAAAAAATCCTTTACAATCACTTTAAAATCTATGACTTTTTCGGCCACCTGTGTTCCCTTGGGGCAATTGGACTAAGAAACGAAATGGCTTCATGAAAAGAACTTTTCTGTATATATATATATAAAAAATAAACTGCCACATTTGCTTTACATTTCTTTTACTCAATGTTGCAAGCTTTTTGTTAGTTCCTTATTCCATGGCTTAAATTTTGAAGTTTTAAAGGAAATAGACAACCGCAAAAAGTCAAGGCCAGGAAAAATGTTTTTTTTACACATTTGTCATGCGCATACTAATGAAGATCATAAGACAAAGAGATAACCATTTCTATAATAACAACGTGTCAAATCGTATAGCAATGATATAATGGTCAAAGGATGTAGCAATAAGATGTGTTACTACAAAATACAAAATAAAATAAGTAGCATAATAAAATTGTATCATGCCATCAATGTAATGAGCTATATTGATTGACATTATGTGCAGTTAAAGTGTTACTAAACCAATTCACAATATCTGGTCTCCCACAGCACACAGAACATGGAAATGCAATTATTTCAGTAAATATAAACTGCTAAATATCTTTTATCATATGCAGTATATACAGGGGAGGGCTGGCAGCCTTAGGCCTGGGGGCAAGTCCGGTCAAGTGGCCCATTGAACCATCGAATCAGCTCACCATCCATGCCCAGCTGGTTTTAGAATGGATATTGATGTTATGAAGCAAGACAAATATGATATAATGTGGTAACCTGATTTCATGTTAATAGCAACAAAGGAGCTTTAACAAAAATAATGCATCAATGCAGCCTCACTACCCACCAATGCAGCCTCACCAGTGCCCATCAATGCAGCCTCACCACCCACCAATGCAGCCTCACCAGGGCCCATCAATGCAGCCTCACAACCCACCAATGCAGCCTCTCCAGTGTCTACCAATGCAGCCTCACCAGTGCCCATCAATGCATCCTCATCAGTGCCCCCCCCCCTTTGCCTGCAGTTAGTTGGTGGCTGCGCCCCTGGCCCCTACTTCCTTCCTCCACAAGAAGCAAAAAGTGTAAGCGGCAGCGGCCATTGGCCATTTTGAATGTAAGTTAGGATGGCCTGGGGGGCAATTGCCACCCTGCCCCCTGGCCCAGCCCTCCCCTGAGTATATAGCAGTCTTGTGACTTCTATCAGTGTCTGGTTAAAGCTTGTAAGAGGAGTTTTCATTCTACTCTGACTGTCCTATGAGGCTGCAGGACCCCTAACCCTCTGTTTGGACAGTGCTGATTGGTGATCACATGCACCCTTCCAAGAAAAAATAATCTAGCTATACAAACCAAACTGAGCATGCGCAGAGTGACTCCAAAGGAAATGGTTTGGGGACAGTGGAAGAAGGGGAGGATCAGAGAAGACAGGATCAAACAGCCTTTTTACACAATGCAGAGGATTAACCCCTTAGGTTCCACAGTGGGCATAACAAGCATGCTTTACTGCATATACAGACTGATTTTACCGTTGTGGGTTTAGTAACACTTTAATGACAATCAATCTACCAGTTTGAACATGAATTTAGGCACAGTTTTCTGTCTTTTTATGACTCCTTTTCACAGTAACCTGTTCTGCCTGATCTTACTTTGCCAGAGTTTTCCATTAATAAAATCTACCACCAGAAGGATGAGGACCTTTCAGCTATGGTTTTCAATTCCAGTACCACAACCTGATCTGGGAAGTACATAAAAAATATTCAAGCACTGGAGCAAAAGGATCACCAAAATACAGGTGGTGCTGGGAACACGTTCAGGGAGCCCTGAGTAAAACTGAGCATTAGAAGCCAGCCCTGGCCAAATGTCTGATGTATCAAGATATCAAGATATCTCACAGGAGGATGGGAGTGCAGTCTAAATACAAAGGAGAAACAACTGAAGCCTCTGGGATCTGGAAGACTGGAGGTCCAGGAATCTGGAGGACTGAAGGCTCAGGTATCTGGAGGACTAGATGTTCTGGGATCTAAAGGACTGGAGGCTCTGGGATATAGAGGACTGGAGGCTCTGATATCTGGAGGCAGGGGCGTAACGATAGGGGTTGCAGGGGTTGCAATTGCAACAGGGCCCCATGCTCCAGGGGGCCCATGTGCCTCCCTTGTACACATGCAGGAGATTGGTTCCTCTATATGCTGCCCCCCGCCCAGTCCTATCCAGGTTACTTGTCTTCTGCTGTTCCCAGGGTCCCTGTGTGCTTCCCTGGTTCCCCCACAGAGCTGCTGTCTTCCCCCCTCCTGTAGAAGATGTGTGATGATGGAGAGATGGGAATGGGTCGGTAAATTTGTCATTTACTGGCTTCTTCCTTTTCTAAATGGACACAGTCAGTGATTGGTACCAATTGGTTCATTCATAACTGAAGCATACTAAACTGTTTTTACTATACTTCCGTTTCTGAATGAATGGGAGGCTCGGTTCACAATTATTCATTGATTCGGTGGGACCGTAATAAAGGGACCCGCGATGGGAGTAAAGGGCCCCAGGATCAGTGGGAAGGGCCCTAGCCAGGGGTCAGGGGGGCCCTTTATAATTTCTTGCACCGGGGCCCTGTAGGTTCTAGTTACGCCTCTGTCTGGAGGACTGGGATCTGGAGACTCTGATATCTGGAGGAATAGAGGTTCTGGGATTTGGAGTCTGGAGGCTGGGATGACCGGTGGCAACCAAATAACCCTTCCTTCTAGATTGAAAGAAGATGGCCACTTAAAGGGGAATATCAGTTTATGTGGAACCATTTATAGCTTGCATATATACATTCCTCACACGTTACAGTATACAACCACAGTATCATTTTTCAGAAAAGACCTTTTATCATTAAACAATATGGTTAAAACTCCTTAGTTTTGCCACCATTTAACCACTGTGTACTTTCATTTCCTGTCCCAGAGACACATTATGAAGTAAAATTAAATTTCTCCAAAATATGGCAAATAAGTGTCTTAACTGGAAGATTTCCCTTATTTTATTACTGCTTTGGTGACAACCCAAAATTATAGCTTTTTTCGATTTAACATAAATATACAGAGAGAAAAAAATATATACAAAAGTATACACACTTAAAAATAAAACACATCACCTTATACTATTTAATTTACTGAATTTAACCACTTGCCGACCGCAGTCTGACAGCGACAGAGTGGCTCGTTACCGCAAACCGCCGTCATGTGACGGCGGCTGCGATAACTAGTGCTGTGAGCGTGCGCGCGCTGCCGAAGGCGCTCTCTCTGTGTCGGGGGGGCCAGGGAGCGGGTAGGGCAGACTCGATCGCCGCCAGTTACCCGCGATGGCCCCCCCCCCCGCAGTGAGAGAACGGAGGCCCGTGTATGTAAACACGGATCTCCGTTCTCATAGAGGGGGAAGGGCTGTGATCACAGGCTTCCTCTATATGGAAGCCGTAATCACCCCCTTTCCCTAGCCAGGGCAGCCCGCACACAGTTAGAACACGCTTAGGGAACACAGTTAACCCTTAGAGCGCCCCCTCCAGGTTGACCCCTTCACTGCCAATGGCATTTACACAGTAATCAGTGCATTTTTACAGCACTGATCGCTGTATTAATGCCAATGGTCCCAAAAAAGTGTCAAAATGGTCCGACATGTCCACTGCAATATTGCAGTACCGCTAAAAATCGCAGATCGCCGCCATTACTAGTAAAGAATAAAAAATATAAAAACCCCAGAAATGAATTCTCATCGTCCGTAAACGCGGGATCTTTTGCACAAATCAATCGCAAATGCGCAAAAATGTTTTTTTTATTTATTTTTTTTTAAATATGTATTTTAGCAAAAAATAAGAAATGTGTTTTTTTTTTGCAAAATTGTTGCTCTTCTTTTGTTTATAGCGGCGATCAGAAATGATGCAGAGGTGATCAAATACCAGCAAAAGAAAGCTCTATTTGTGGGAAAAAAGGACGCAAATTTCATTTGGGTACAACTGCGCAATTGTCAGTTAAAGCGACGCAGTACCAAATCACAAAAAGTGCTCTGGTCCTAAAGTGGGAAATCCTTCCGGGGCTGAAGTGGTTAAAAGCTGCATCGCCTTCGAAAAAAAAAAGATTTTGTAACCTATTTTACGAGCCCCAGTGCTCCTTTAACTTCCCAGACAGCAGCATCTCAAAATCCTCAAAACTTGAATGGGTAATGTGCTCTAAAAATTTGTGTGCCCTAAGAAGGCATCTCTGATGTCCTTAATACCCAACAACTTGATAACCTATGTAGCGGGGTGCTAAATTTGTTAGGCTGTTAGGCAAAATATATTTGCAAGACAGTACTGGTCTTGCTGTAATTTGTAGTTTTCTGATTTCTGGATTTCCTCCTTATAGTGCACTTCTCCACCACGTCAGTAGGTGGCACTGCTGCCTAAGACATGGGTGAGATAAGTCATAATATTCCAGAACATTCTGGAGTGATCTCATTCTTTTCCTAGCCAATCCACTCAAGTGCAAGTGCATTGTGGGTAGGTGGGAGGAGACCATATATGGGGAGGAAGCCATGTGATCGGGGTCAGAGTCCAGCCCAGCTCCTCTGGGGAAAGTAGTGTCCAGCCCAGCTCTGCTGGTGTAGGCCCCAGTCGCTCTCCCAGTTCGCTGGGAGGGGCCTGCATTACAGAAGCCTCATGGCAGCTGGGCCTGAGTCCTTAGGCCTATCCAGGAGTCCAGACTGCCAGGAGACCCATGCCTGTCCGTAAGATGTAAAGTGTTGTGGTGCGCCTGCCCAGGATCTGCTTCAGTAAGGGGACTGAGAGAGTTCCATGGACCCGTGAGTGTACTCTGTTCATTTCTATGTCAGAATCCACCTAAGCCCAAGAGAACCGTGAGAGAGTTCTACATGTTTGTGAGTACATTCTGTTGTTGCTAAATTGGGATCCACTGAAGTTTAGAGAACTAAGAGGGAGTTCTACAGATCCGCAAGTGTAATGTTCGTTTTTGGGTTTGCTAAGTGAGACAGCCACGTGTCAGAGTGTTCAGAAGAGGCTGCGGCCTGTTATGCTGTCTCACTGTATTTTTGCCTGAGAGTCTGCCTGCCTATTCATATTTTTGATTGTCGCTGAAAGGGTGTCCTGAGCTCCCTACCCCTCTCTCCTTGTTCTTGTGTGAAGCATAAACGTTATCCTGTTTAAGCATCAGAAAAGTGATTGGTGTTCAACTTCTTTCAATATACCCCTAGACAACTGGAGATACGAGCGAGCAAAGGGTTGTACTGTCAGAGTAGTAAATTATATCCTCAAACTCAGCTGGTCCTACGGGGGTAAGCGCCCCATGTGGGGTGCTCGTCCGGGATTTATATTCCCTCTACTCTGCAGTCAACGGTACTATTTTTGTGTCTTTTTGCATATGAGAGACAGCCTGGCCTTTTTGTCACTTTTCACCAGGGCTGAAGGGGTTAAGGCAGACTCCATTTTCTTTTGGCGCGCTGCTTCATGAAGAAGGGCGGAGCTGAAGTTCTTTTTGAGCAACCGGACCAATCCTGTGGCAGGAGGAGGGGTCACCGTTCTGCAAAGGAGGAGGACGCGCGGAAGAGCG
>BLSH010171092.1:15296-40742 GCA_018402905.1 Glandirana rugosa
CGCGCGCGCGCCGCCGGCGGCGCTCGCGCGCCCCCTGGTGGCCAAAATGCGAATCGCCGTTTATTTACGGCAATTCGCGCCCAGCTCCCCGACTGCCGCCGTGAAAAGACGGCGCGCGGTCGGGAAGCAGTTAAAGAGGGATCAAAGTATTTACCAAGTAACTATAGACCTGTTAGTTTAACTTCTATATTTGGGAAGATACTAGAGAGTTTAATAAAATACCACATAGATGAATTCTTGTTGGAAAAAAATGTTTTAAGCAACAGACAGCATAGATTCATGAAAGACAGAAGTTGTCAAACAAACCTGATTTCTTTTTATGAGGAGGTAAGTAAAACCTTGGACAGAGGGGTGGCTGTGGACATAGTATACTTGGATTTTGCTAAAACGTTTGACACCGTTCCCCACAAAAGACTAATGTGTAAGGTAAAGTCTACATGACTTGGAAAGATCAGTTTGTAAATGTATAGAAAACTGGCTGAAAGACCCAATTCAGAGAGTAGTGGTTAATGTTGCTTACTCTGAATGGTTTAGAGTTGTCAGTGGTGTACCCCAAGGTTCAGTGTTGGGGCCCTTACTTTTCAGTATATTTATAAATGATATGGGGTTTGGGATTAAAAGTACAATTTCAGTGTTTGCAGATGACACCAAGCTATGCAATGAAATAACGTCCTTACAGGATGTCTCCAACTTGCAAGCAGACCTCAATGTGCTGTTTAATTGGGCGACTGTGGCAAATGAGGTTTAATATTGATAAATTTAAAGTTATGCATTTGGGGGCTAAGAATATGACTGCATCATACAAACTAGGGGAAGTAGCACTGGGGGAATCCATAGTGGAGAAGGATCTGGGGGTTTTGGTAGATCATAAACTTAATAATGGCATGCAATGCCAAGCTACGTTTTCCAAAGTGAGCAAAATCCTTTCTTGTATTAAGAGAGGTATGCACTCCATAGAGAGAGATCATTTTGCCCTGTACAAATCATTAGACCTCATCTGGAATATGCATCTCATACTAGCCTATTATGTGACACGTACCTGCATTGGAAGCCCGCGCTGTCCTCACAGTAGGAAGCACCCATCTTCGCCCCTCTTCCACGGGAGCCACCAGACGCTGCACAATGTCTGTGAAGGAACGGCACGGAGGCAACTCGTGACAACCACTTTAACTTACAGGTAAGCCTATAATAAGGCTTACCTGTAGGTGACCTGCATATCTCCCAAACCTGCATGGTTTAGGAGATATGCTGTGTACTTACATGTGCCCACGTCATCGGGCACATGCACAGTGAAGAAAGTCTCCCACATGCATGCGCGGGAGTGACGTCACGCGACTCCGGCCAGTCACAGAGCTGGAGTCGCAGCCCCGGAAGGAAGAGGGGCTGAAGATGGACACGGGCTGAAGATGGACACTGCCTGGAGTGGGGACATCGCTGGACATTGCAGGCTTTGTTTGCAAGTAAGTGACACATAATAGGCTACTATGCAATACATAGTAGCCCATTATGCTTCTACTTTGCAGGGAATATTGAGGAAGTAAACCCCATCAGGGTTTACTTCCTCTTTAAAGTGGTTGTCATGAGTTGACAACCACTTTAAAAAACGCCTGGATGTACATAACATAACTGGCAACTAACATTTATAGGTAAAGTTCATCCAGGGAAAATCAAATTGCCTCTCGGGGAATCAGGAAATAATTGATTTTTTCCCTCGCTATAGCAAATTGGATCATGCTTTGCTGGGGGTTTTTTTGTAACTATGTAGCATTGGTATGATCAGCGAGCTGTTGATATAACAATTATTTTTAGAAATGGCATAAAAAATTGAATCAATATTAACTTACCTATTTAATGTGAAACTTGTGCTTGCATCGTTCTGCACAGATGCTCAATTCTGGGTCAAACCTGAGATAAGCAGTGCACAGGGGGCAGCAGGCAGAGCATGGGAGGTCAAGCAAGTACAGTGCCCAGCAATGTTAATTTCGTTGACTAAAACATTTTAGTCGACTAACGTAATACCATTCTAGTCGACTAAAATACGACTAAAACTAGAAAAATTGAAATGACTAAAATATGACTAAAACTAAAATGGCATTTTAGTCACAAGATTAAAATGGGACTAAAACTAAAATGCCATTTTAGTCAAAAGACTAAAACTAAATTGAAATTTGACGTCAAGATTAACACTGGTCTGTAGTGCATGTTCATACCGCAACACCATAAATAACTTATTCGATTTCTCTTTCGTTCATTGACAGATGCAGCAACTCTTCATTATGCCTGGGTTATGCTATCTTGGAGTGGATAGGCAGAACTTCAGTTCAGCTAAACGCAGACACAGCCCCTCCCAGGGGGCGGTCCTCCCTGGTATAACCCCCCACCGGCCAGCTCAGCCTTCAGTCTTTTTCTGCCTAGTGCAAGGAGTAGGACCGGGCCCCATGCTGGGACCCATGGGTCCACAGTTTTTCTCTTTCTTCTGATGAAGACTGCAATCAGCAGCCGGCTGGGTGACAGGCTGGATAGTATAGATCCAGGGAGTCTCCCCAGCTCGGCCAACGGACCGAGCCGACCTACGCTCGGTGCTAGGTTGGCCGTGTCAGGCCACTTCCGTGCGGGGCGGCCTGCGGCTTAAACGTCCCGCCAGCACGCTCAAGACCGGGCATCCAGGTCCGCTTCACGGGGGTGTCGCTCAGCCGGCAGCTCCCCCTGTAGGAATGGACAGGGAGGCAGGTCTGTCTCGGGTGGGTTACCCGCTCCGCTCGTCTGGATGGGTAAGTACCCCCCCAGTCCCTGGCCAGGGTGCGGGGGGGCTGGCGGGTTTCCCCCCTTTCCCTGGGATGTCTGGCGGTGCTCCCTCCTCCATCCATATCCCCCCCCATCCTCCACCCTGATGCCCCGTCTGCCTGTGCTGCGTTGCAGGAAAAAAGCAAAAAAAAGTGTGTTTTTTTTTCTTTCCCGGGCCGCTTCTGGGGGCCGGTTTCGCTGCTGGGGGGGGCCTTGGGTGTTCCTATTCCCCCCCCCCCTGCCGCCGGCGCCATTTTTCGTTGTCCCGGCCGCCATTTTCCCGGAGCCGGCCGCATGTTGTAAACAGACGCCATTTTGCGGGAGTCGCTCACTTCGGCGGCCCTTTTTTTGGTTGGTCGGCCGTGCATTAAAGGCTATGACTGGAGGGCGGGCGGTCCCGGAGCACTTCCTGGTCTAAGCAGACATGTGGAGACGCTGGGATGGCAGCAGCAGCAGCAATGCTTTTTAAGTGGTTGGTAAGGCGGACTCAGCAGCTTGAGCAGCGCTTCTCCTGGGGCAGGGTGTGAGCTACGGTCGGTCCTCCTGGGTGTAACTGCAGAGGTCCCTGTCCGGTGTGCCTGGGGTGGGGGGGCGCCTACCTCCGGTGCTTAGACCCCTCTTGGGTGATGTGGGTGTCCGGGGTGGGTAGCGCAATGGCGGCTTAAGCCAGCACTTCAGCGACGGGGACCTCTGCTGGGGCTGAGGGTGTGTTGGGACCTGTGGTTCCTCTGGCTACACTGACTCAGGTCCTGGAGTCCTTTATTTCCTGGGTAGAGTTGGGCCGTGACCGCAGAGCGGACAAGAGACGGCCGCCTCCTCCTTCCCCTTCATCTGGAGGGGATTGGGACCTTGAGGGGGGGTCCACCAGGACGGGGACCCCCCTCGAGTTGTCGGATGGGGAGCTCCAGGATTCCTCTGATGGGGAAGAAGATCTTTCAGGGCACACTGTTGCACACGAAAGGGCTTTGGTGGGCTCCTTAATCTCAGCTGTCCGGGAGACACTGAAGCTGGGGACAGCGGGGGACTCGCAAGAGTCGGCTGTGGTCTTTGGATCGCATAGGCCGGTTCGCACCCCTAAGGTGTTCCCTTATGTACACTTCTTTGATCAGTTTGTGTACAAAGAGTGGCAGCGGCCGCAGAGCTCTCTGCCTCTACCAAGACGGTTTGCTGTACGTTATCCTTTTGAGGACAGTATGTCGCAGAAGTGGGTCTCTCCCAAGGTAGACCCCCCGGTGTCCCGCCTGAGCAAGTCGACCACTATTCCGGTGGAGGGCATGCGTCTTTTAAGGATCCGGCTGACAGGAGGGCCCAAGCAGTTGCCAAGGCCATGTTTGTCTTGACTGGGTCGGCCATGCGGCCACTGCTTGCATCAGCACTTGTGGCGCAAGCTCTGACGGAATGGGCTGTGGTGTTGCAGCATAGTTTGTGCGAGGCGCATGTCCCGCCTGAAACCATGGAGCTGGCTGAACAGCTCACCCAGGGGCTCAGGTATCTTTGTGATGCAGCCCTGGACATAGCTCCCATACTATCAAAGCTGTCCGCCTTCACAGTAGTGATCAGGCGTGTACTCTGGTTGACGTGCTGGTCTGGGGACCAGGCGTCAAAAAAGGTGCTTACTGACGTGTCATTTCAGGGAGGGCGCCTCTTCGGAGCTTCTCTGGATGAGATCATCAAGGATCTCACAGGTGGGAAGAGTACCTTTCTCCCCGAGCCTAAGAGGGGTAAGGAACCTTGTCGCAGGCCGGGCCTCTCGTTTTCTTCTCAGAAAAGGTTTTTTCGTGACCCCCGTTCGGCGGGCAAGGTTGCTAAGCCCTCCAAGGCAGCTGCAGGAGGTCAGAAGTGACCATGGCAGCATAAGCAAGAGAAGTCGGACGAGAAGCCCTCCTCCGCATGATGGGTTGCCCCCGCCCGTCGCTCGGGTGGGGGGTCGTTTGCTGGAGTTCGCGGAACAGTGGACCTCTCGCATTTCAGATTCCTGGGTGTGCGAGGTGGTCTCCGCAGGGTACAAAATAGAATTCCATGCCCCCAGACAGGTTCTTTGCCTCCAATCTGAGGCTTCCCCCAGGGCGACGGTTGTCCCTGATGCGGGCCGTGCAGTATCTGCTCTTCAAGGGGGTGATTGTGCCGGTGCCGGCCACGGAACGCTTCCATGGTTTTTACTCCAACCTGTTTGTGGTCCCAAAGAAGGATGGGGTCAGGCCCGTCCTGGATCTGAAGGCGCTCAACGCTTATGTTCGGGCGCGGAAATTCAGGGTGGAGTCAATCCGCTCCGTGGTAGCGGCCCTTCGCCAGGGGGACTTGCTAGCTTCCTTGGATATCAAGGATGCGTATCTGCATGTCCCCATCTGTGTCTCACACCAACGTATTTTATGTTTCATGGTGGGCGATCAACACTACCAGTTTGTGGCCTGGCCTCGGCCCCCCGGGTTTTCGCCAAACTCTTGGCCCCGGTGTTGGCTCTATCGCGACAGAGGGGCATTGCAGTTCTGGCATTTCTGGACGACCTGCTTCTGCGGGCAAAGTCTGCCTCAGCTCTGAGCAACAACATAGCCATCACACTGCACACCCTACAGGGGTTCGGATGGGTGATCGTCGCACCTGGAGTACCTGGGTTTAACCTTGGACTCGGTCAGGGCGAATGTTGTTCTCCCCTCAGGAAAACTGCAGTTGCTGGAGCAGGCAGTGAGGTCTCTTCTGTCAGAGAAGTGGTCCTCTCTGAGGTTTTGCATGCGGGTCCTGGGGCTCATGGTGTCCACCTTTGAGGCGGTTCCGTATGCCCAGAGTCATTCCCGGTCCCTGCAGCGCTTGATTCTGCTGCGGTGGGACAAATCTCCTCTTTCCCTGGATTGCCTGGTCAAACTGGACCACGTGGCCAGGTCCTCTCTGATTTGGTGGTTAAGGGCCTCGGCCCTAAGGGAAGGGAAATCCTTCCTCCCCATGATGTGGTCCATAGTGACCACAGATGCCAGTCTAAGCGGCTGGGGGGGGAGTCCTGGGGTTGTTGTCAACCCAGGGTCGGTGGTCTCGGGAGGAAAGTCGGCTCCCAATCAATGTGCTGGAACTTCGGGCCATCAGGCATTGCCTCTCCCATTGGTCGGGAAGGCTGCAAGGACGCCCTGTCAGAGTCCAGTCGGACAATGCCACGGGCGTGGCATATGTGAACCATCAGGGCGGAACAAGAAGCTCGGCGGCAGCATTGGAGGCGGCTCACATACTGCGGTGGGCGGAGCTTCATATGCCGGCTCTCTCCGCCGTGTACATTCCGGGCATAGAAAATTGGCAAGCGGATTACCTCAGCCGACAGAGGTTGGATCAGGGAGAGTGGTCCCTGCATCCGGATGTGTTCCGACAACTTCGCCAAAAAATGGGGCACTACAGACGTAGATCTGCTGGCGTCCCGGCTCATTTGAAAGGTTCAGACCTTAGTGAGCAGAGCAAGGGATCCGCTGGCGGATGCAGGGGACGCCCTTGTAGCTCCATGGAGCCAGTATGGCTCATTTATGCATTTCCCCCTCTCACACTGATTCCGCATCTGTTGCGCAGGATCGAGGTGGAGGGGATTCCAACCATTCTGGTGGCTCCAGATTGGCCTCGGCGTCCGTGGTACGCTGATGTGGTGCGGATGGTGGTGGATGTTCCCTGGCGTCTCCCGCTTCGCGAGGATCTTCTGTCCTAGGGCCCCATCTTGCACCCTGCTTTACCCTCTCTGGCTTTGACGGCCTGGCTATTGAATCCCAGGTCCTGAGAGATCGGGGAATTTCCGATTTCAGTGATTTTCACCATGCTCAAGGCACGTAAGTGCACTTCTAGGAAGATATACCATCGCACCTGGAGGGCGTATATTGCCTGGTGCGAAGGGGTGGGATGGAACCCCCATTCCTTTTCGGGGTCTCAGCTGCTGGCCTTTCTGCAGCAGGGCCTGGACCGTAAACTGGCGTTGAGCACTATCAAGGGCCAGGTGTCTGCCTTGGCTATCTATTTTCAGCATCCTTTGGCGACGCATTCGTTGGTTTGCACCTTTATTCAGGGGGTCCGACATGTCGCTGCCCAGGTGCGTATGCCTTTGGCTCTTTGGGACCTCAGTCTGGTACTTTCGGGGCTTCAAAAGCCTCCCTTTGAAAAGATCAGGGAAATTTCCTTACAACTGCTTTCGCAGAAGGTGGCCTTTCTGGTAGCCATCACTTCTGCCAGACGAGTGTCAGAGTTGGCGGCTCTGTCGTGTAGGTCCCCGTATCTGGTCCTACACAAGGATAAGGCGGTTTTGCGCCTGTCATCTTCCTTCTTGCCGAAGGTGGTATCTTCTTTTCACATTAACGAGGACATTGTCCTTCCTTCGCTGTGCCTGCGCCCATCCCATCCTAAGGTGATCACCTTGCATGCCTTGGATGTGGTTAGGGCTTTGCGGGTGTATCTGGCGACCACGGCCTCTTTTCGGAGATTGGATGCGCTCTTTGTCCTGGTGGATGGACCACGCAAGGGCTTGGCGGCCTCTTCGGCCACCATTTCTCGATGGATTCGACAGACAGTGATCAGTGCATATGACTTGCGGGGTCTCGAGCCCCCCTTCCGGTCACGGCTCACTCTACCAGGGCGATAAGCACTTCCTGGGCTTTCCGACATCAAGCGTTGGTTTCTCAAGTGTGCAGAGCGGCTACATGGTCCTCAGTGCACACCTTTACGAAGTCTTACAAAGTTGATTTGTCAGCATCCTCGGATGCTGCTTTCGGCCGCAAGGTTTTGCAGGCCGCTGTGTGAGGTTCCTCCAGATTATTATGGAGAATTCCCCGTTGGGTGAAGTTTTGTTTTTGCATTACCCACCCCTCTTTTGACACTGCTTTGGCACATCCCCAGTCGTAATGAAGAGTTGCTGCATCCGTCAATGAACGAAAGAGAAAATAGGATTTTTTTAACTCACCGTAAAATCCTTTTCTCATAGTTCATTGATGGATGCAGCACCCCACCCCTCTTTATTAGTTTGAGCTTGCACTGCTTGTTACGGACTGAAGGCTGAGCTGGCCGGTGGGGGGTTATACCAGGGAGTACCGCCCCCTGGCCTGGCAGGGGCTGTGTCTGCATTTTAGCTGAACTGAAGTTCTGCCTAGTCAACTCCTAGTGAAAGGTAGCATAACCCAGACGTAATGAAGAGTTGCTGCATCCGTCAATGAACTATGAGAAAAGGATTTTACGGTGAGTTAAAAAATCCTATTTTTTCATTCCAGCAGTATATAATGTGTTTGGAAATTGTAGAGAACTGCTTAAATAATGCATTACAATTTAACTACACCCATTCGATTTGAGACGACTAAAATGAGTTTTAGTCGACTAAAATGTCCTGGAGATTTAGTAGACTAAATACGACTAAAACTAAAACAATTGCAGAAGACTAAAATGGGACTAAAACTAAAATGCCATTTTAGTCCTAAGACTAAAACTAAATTGAAATTTGCTCCCAAAATTAACACTGGTGCACAGGAGGCAGCAGGGCAGAGTATGGGGGAAGCATGCCAAAGTATAGGAGTCAGCAGGTCAGCACAGGGGGTCAGGAGGGCACAATATGTGTGTGTGTGTGGGGGAGGCACACTACATGAGGAGCAGCAGGGCACATTATGGGGCACACCAGGGCACATTACATGGGGGGGGGGGGGCAGCAGGGAACTTATAGGGCACATTAAATGGAAGGCAGAGGGGCACATTACGGGGTTTAGCAGGGCACATTATGGGACACAACAGAGAATATTACATGGGACAGAAGGGCACATTATGGGGCATATTACATTAGGGCAAGAGGGCAATAATAGGACACAGCAGAGCATTTTACATGGAGGCATGAGGGCACTTTTTAGGGAACAACAGATCACATTAGGGGGAGCAACATGTCATATTATGGGGACAAGAGGGTACATTATGGGGCACAGCAGAGGCTATTACATGGGGCAAGAGGGCACATTATGGGGCACAGAATGGTGCATCACTGGGCACACAGCAGGGCATATTACGGGGCACTGGGCACACTGCAGGGCAAAGGGCCACACAGTAGGGCACATCACATGACACGCAGCAGGGTACAGGGCACATCATGGGACATACAGTAGGGCTCACAACACATCACAAGGCACACAGGAGGGAACTGGGCACACAATGGGGCACATAGGGCATGGTGCACACTGCAGGAGAAACAGTAGGGCATATCACAGGGCACACGGTAGGTCATGGGACACATTACCGGGCACATCACAGGACACATCATGGGGCACACAGCAGGGCATGGTGGCAGGCAGCAGGGCATGGGGGCACAGAGCAGGGCATGGGGCAGACAGCAGGGCATGGAAGCACACATCAAAGCATGGGGGCAGACAGGAGGGCATAGGGGCACACAGCGGGCATGGGACAGACATCATTGAATTGGGGCACATAGCAGGGCATGAGGCAGATAGGGCAATGGGGGCACAGAGCAGGGCAATGGGGGCACAGAGCAGGGCAATGGGGGCACAGAGCAGGGCATGAGGGCATACATCAGAGCATGGGGCACACAGCAGGGAATGGGGGCAAACCGCAGGGAATGGGGGCAAACCGCAGGGAATGCGGGCACACAGCAGGGCATGGGGCAGACAGCAGGGCATGGGGGCACACAGCATGGGGCAGACAGCAGGGCATGGGGCAGATATCAGGGGATGGGGGCACAAAGGGCATGGGGCAGACAGCAGGGCATGGGGGCACAGAGCAGGGCAGACAGCAGGGCATGGGGGCACAGAGCAGGGCATACAGCAGTGCATGTTAAGACATAAGAAGAAGGCACCTCTAGGTGCAGATGTACACAATTTATTGAAAGGGTTAAAATATAACAACTCACATTGTGCTAAAAATAGGTGAGCACTTCACGGGGAGACTGTATCCCATAGCAGTTCAACGCAGGTACCACACCGCTGGGTTCGTAGATAGTGCGATCCGGGAGGGAGCCGGGATCCGAACCGGCTGTGTCAGTGTCGGCTGTCCGTAATGGAGTCCGGAGCGCAGGAGACACAGTGGGAATGTACCTTACGTCACTGATGTGCGACACGTTTCTGAGCGTGCAGCCTGTGTTGGAGAAAACAGGCACGCTCTTTCTTCAAGCATCTTCAGGACAATCTTTCACACTGCCGCAGTAAATATACTGTACGCGGTGTGGAAGCAGTTAAACTCCATTTTAAAAAAAATGAAAATGGCTCTACTGCCACCTCTTGACGCCTGTTTTTTTGCTCTTTGTTTACTTTTTTTAATTGCTAAACGTCAATATTACATTGTGGGACCACAACACAACTGCAAGCCAATTTAATAACTTGTGGTTGTGGTGAGACCCCATTGATCTCCATATGCAAGCTTTGAGAGGCTTGAGTGGCTGGAAAGATTATTCTAGGTCCTCTGGGCTAGGTTCACACATGTCTGGCTGTGGTTTGCAGTCAGCTCTTAAAAGGGGTCCAGTGCAGTTTTGTTCACCGGTTCAGCTGCGATTCAGATGCAAATTTTTATTTGAATTTGCACCTGAAAATCGGACAGGACTTTTAAAAACCGACCCCCCCCCCCCCCCACGACGTGTGAACCGGCTCTATTGCAAACCGGTCCAGTTTACATTATGCAATGATCCGATTCTGCATATATGGGAATCTAGCCTTTAAAGGCTTGTCCACACCATAAAAGTGTGTCCAAGGTTGCATGTTTTTTATCGTTCCTATGCGGGCACATTTAAGGCACCTCTTTCATTTATGGGCTGCCAAAACGCGTTGGACACACAAGACAACACCAGACCCTCCAGACACCGGAGACCACCCAGCGACAATGTCCAAAAGCAGGAAGGAGAACCAGCCGCTCCAACGCCTTACTGATTTCTACCCGGCGGCTCCACACATGAGTAAGCAAGATGGCGCCGGCTCTCACAAACCGTCCCGCTCTCAGCCGCATCCGAACACATCGGGCAGCGGAGCTTCAGCCCAGCATAGGGAGATGGACGATGTGTCCCCCCCTCCTTCTCCCACTACTAGGAGTCCTACTAAAACTAAAAAATCCAGGGATGGAGACACTGACCCCCCTGCGGCCTTACACATGCCACCACATGCAGCATGGCAGTCTATGCAGTCAGGCCTCACTATAGAGCTGTTCCCGGCTACAGACCAGGCAATCACAGAGACCACCATGAAAAACATGCTGATGTCACTGAGGAGCACATTATTTGCTGATTTTAATGACATGATAGCACCCTTACAGGACACAGTCCAGAACCACGATGATAGAATTAACCATCTGGAGTCCAAAATGGCCAACTTTTACACGGCTCATAATGATCTCATTGATGCCTTTGCAGACCAAGAATCAGAAGTCCAAAGGTTGCAAAACAAAATCGCAGACCTCGAAGATCTCTTGAGGAGAAATAATATCAAATTCAGGGGCATTCCAGAATCCATTCCTCCCAGTGATCTGACCAACTACGCGCAGCGCCTCATGAAAGCGTTGGTACCTACCCTCTCGGATATAGGACTGTGCGTGGACAGAGCCCACCGCATACCAAAGCCAAAATTCTTGCCGGATATAGCGCCTAGAGATACACTGGCACATATACACTATTACCATGCTAAAGAGCGGGTCATGGCGGCTGCCAAGAAGAACCCTGTAGTCCCAGATGAATTCAAGAATGTCTCCCTCTGTACAGACATTTCGCAACAAACCGCTATGAACAGGAAAAAGCTGGCCCCACTGACAAAATTGCTTTGGAACCACTCTATAATTTACAAACGGGGATTCCCTACAAAATTGCTAGTTACTTGGAACAGAAAAAATCACCCCATTTACAGCTTGGATAAGGGCATCCAACTCTTTAAACAGTGGCAACTTCTTCCCCAGGATGCACAGCTTCCGGGCCCAGCTCAACTTGAACGCCTCCCCACAGAGTGGTCCTAGGTAATATCTGACTCTGACTAGAGACCCTTTCTCCCCAGAACACTGCATTGATACTCGGCGTGAGACAACGCCCGACGGCCCTATAACCTAACCTCTCTCTAGTGTTGCTGTTAGTGCTCTGCACTACCTGACAGAACCCCCCCGCTCTACAACAGCAGCTTTGCTGCCCATTTGCCTGCTGTATGCCAGGCTTTTTTTACGTGTTTGTTTTGTGTCTTACTGTCTGGTTCTTCCCCTTCCCCCTTGTACCCTTCTATCTGTACCCCACCATCCACCGGAGTGTTGGTCAGCCTGCTGAAAGCGTTCCTGCCTACGGTGCTCAAGAGACTCTCTCCTACTGGAAACCAAGCAGCTCAAACCCGGGACCTCCTCACACCATCGGCTTCTAGACCTCAAGCACTGACTTTGAGGTATGAGTCTTTACTACTCGCATAACACAATACCTTACGTTCACCTATACAACATCTTCTTAAGCACTAACTATCAAGTGAAATGCCTTTGAAGATCATGTCAATGAACGCTAAGGGCCTAAATAGCCCCTACAAAAGAGCAGCACTACTCATGGAGGCTAACCTGCTTAAAGCCCACATCCTCTTCATACAGTAGTCACACTTCGCCACCAATAAATGCCCCTGCATAAACTTTAGACACTTTCCTCATCTGTATATGGCAAATGGCCCTAAAAAAGCCTGTGGGGCATTCATTGCCATCTGAGACTCAGTTAAGTTCTGCCACATTCACTCAGTCCTTGACCCGCAGAGAAGGTATGTGTTACTTATTTGTGAGCTGAATGGCTCAATCTTCACCTTAGTGAACTTATACGCACCTAATGTGAAACAACGCAAGTTCCTTGCCCCTTTATTGGCGACTGTTAAAGACATTCTACAGTAGTTGTACCCTTTGGAGTGCATATAAGGCCTATATGAGGGGAGTGTTGATTAAACTGTCATTCACTGTCAAGTGTCAGAGGAGGAGGCAAATAGATGAGACCTTGCAATCCATTTCCTTAAAAGAAAAAATGAACAAAGATAACCCATCCCCACACCTTACACAGGACATACTACTTCCCACAGGAAATGTTGAGAGCCGTGATTGTTACTATACCCAAACCCAACAAGGACCCTTCTAGCCCCGCCAATTACAGGCCTATATCCCTACTCAATACGGATATAAAAATCTTTGCCAAACTACTTTCCCTCAGACTCCAAAAGATTTTACCCATGATCATAAACCCTGACCAAGTCGGATTCATCCCGGGACAACAAGCCACTGATGGAACTCAACGATTAATAAACATCATCTCCCGGGTGGGGCTCTCTCGGACGCCTTCTCTGCTTCTCTCATTGGACGCGGAGAAGGCGTTCGATGGGGTCCACTGGGGATACCTAAAGCAAGTCCTTGAAAAGTTTGGAATATCAGGATGGATTCAGACAACTATTCTATCCCTGTATTCTACCCCATCGGCCAAAGTACTTGTATCCGGCCTTTTCTCCAAACAAATTAAAATAAATGGTACTAGGCAAGGGTGCCCCCTGTCCCCTGCCATATTTGCCCTCCTCATGGAACCACTGGCGGAAGCTATCAGATCCCACCCCAACATTCATGGTCCTTCTCTAGCTGGTAAAGAACAAAAGATAAGTCTATTTGCGGATGACGTTATGCTTATCCTGACCAGTCCCAAAATATCACTCTCAGAACTACAGTCCCTATTAACAGCATTCAGTGAGGTTTCCTACTATAAACTCAATGCCACCAAATCCCAGATATTGGGCATTAACATACCACCTGTCACCAAGGAAGAAATAAATAAGACTTTCCCATTCATCTGGGCACCCAAAACACTATCATTCCTGGGAATTAAATTAACTCTGAACTCCTCTCAACTCTATAAAGATAACTACGTACCCTTTCTGGACTCACTACCGCAACAACTGTCCCAACTACGAATGCAGGCCTTTTCCATTGCAGGTAAAATCGCAACTCTAAAAATTATGATCATCCCCAAACTCTTATACGTATTTGGTACCCTAATACTCCCAATACCTCAAAGATATCTAGTGTCCATGCAAAAGCTTTTTAACCTATTCATTTGGGGGAAATAAAGCCCCTAAATGTGCTTCTCAAATTCTGATGTGGCACAAAGCAAACGGAGGAATGAGGAATGAGTGTCCCAAGTGTATCCTCATACTATAAAGCGTGCGCACTAGACCAGCTTCGTCACTGGTAGAACCCTCTTTCTTGCAAACCGTGGACGCAGTTAGAGTCTCTTAGTGTCCCAAATGGAGACCTCCAAACTACCCTTATAGCCCTCAAATTAGGAGCCCCTTCACTGGCCTCCTCATCCCCACCGATTCAAGCAACCCTTAGACTCTGGGTGGAATCTCATTTCCACACGGAGCCCATGGACTCACTTCAACAACACTTCATTCCAGACATTAACACTTGTGTGGCTAAACAAAGGTATCACTACTCTGAACGATTTATTTCAGGGCACAGAATTGAGATCGTTTGAAGCTCTCCAACAACAGTTCAATCTCCCTAAAAATCTACAGTTCCAACTTCTGAGAATACACTCCTGCCTTCGAAGAACCCCTCTGCCCTTATTTGTGACACTCACGACCCAGGTATACACCTTTCTCTCGGCGGCTACCACGTCTACAAAGGGTATTACACTATTTTATGAGGCACTACACCCATATGGTTGCTTCGCTAACACACATACCATGCACAAGTGGGAAAAAGCCCTGGGTGTAACTTTTTCCGATTCACTATGGAAACATGCCATAACTACCACCCACTCATCGACCAAATGTGTAAACCACTGGGAACATTTCCAGAAGGTATTGCACTTTTGGTACCTGACCCCCTTTAAACTATCTAAGTTTTATCCATCCCACTCAAATCTATGCTGGCGGAACTGTGGCAAAGTAGGTACCCTATATCACACACTGTGGGCCTGTGTTTCCATCAGATCCTTCTGGAATAAAATCTTTTTCATATTATCAGAAATAATTAACCAACCGATCATACCTAGCCCAGAACTAGTCCTCCTTCATCTAAATACCAACTCATATCTCCCTAAACACCGAGTAGTGGCAACGTACCTCTTACTGGCAGCTAAAATGACACTCGCTAAACATTGGAAATCTCCCAATCCGCCTTCCCACAAGGAAGCAGTCCAGGCCCTCAACCAGCAATGTGAAATGGAGAAAATAGTAGCGATGACATCCTTTACACATCCAAAATTTGATTACAACTGAGAAATATGGCTACAGAATCCCAGATGCACTAGTAGGCTCAATTAACAAAGCTAGGGCTTAGCATGCTGACCCTTTCCTCCCTCATTGCCCCCCCTCCTCTTGTCTTGTTTATTACGTTTTTGCAAACTTAAGCAGTGAGTACTCATCTCCTAACCATTACCATTAGTGGAGACCGGCCTATGATGGAAATGATAATTCTTAATTATCCAGGTCGCACACCCGTTACCTTAAACCCGGTCACAGCAGGTTCCCATTAGTGGTGCCCGGGCAAGCAGCACAGCTGGATTGAAAGTGGCCACTGGGTGTGTAGTGATCCTGTGTTATTTGTCTCAGTTTATGCTTAAAGAGGAAGTAAACCCAGGTGGGGTTTACTTCCTCTATATTCCCCTGTAATGTAGAAGCATAATGGGCTACTATAATGCTGTGACTGGCCGGAGTCGGGTTGCAGTGGAGGAACGGCACGCAGACCGTTCCTTCACTGCGCATGTACCGACATGACGTCAGCACAGCTTCAAAACTGCATATCTCCTGAACCGTACAGGTTTAAGAGATATGCAGTGCACCTATAGGTAAGACTTATTATAGGCTTACCTGTAGGTTAAAGTGGTTGTCACAAGTTGACAACCACTTTAAGGTGGAATATATATGCAATAATTGTAAGATCTGCTCCACTGTATGACCCAATTGTACTCTTTACTAAGCTAATGTACTGTATTTCTCTTGCGTTCACTGACAGACTCCCTTATGGGACCTGCGGTTCATTTTTCCCTTATCGTCTTTCAGGACAGGCACCTTGAGAGACCTTGGCTCCTCCCTTCTCAGGAAACACCGCCCCTTCACACAGGTTTTTAACCTCACCGCCCCGTCAGCCCTTCAGTTTTGGTGTTTCCTCTGGTGGGGAGACATCGCAAGGAACCGAAAGGTCCTACAGCTGGGGAAGCTGGCCGGCCTGTGTCCTGAGGATGGGAGCTAGACTTTCATCCCTGGGGCTGAGCTGCTCAGGGGGCTAGGGGGCCTTACAGAGCAGAAAATTGTTTGTGCCCAGGACAGCCATTGGCGAGGCGGTACAGTTCCAGGGTACCCGGAGGTGGGAGCTAAGCTTTCTTTCCTGGGCAGGCTGCAAAAAAGCCACACTGTGAAGGGGGCTGGGGAGGCCCTACAAGAGCGGCGATTTTGCGCACCTGGAAAGGCCTCTGGCGAGGAGGTACAGTTCCAGGGTGGGTACCTTTTTGTGGGTGCCTGGAGAGGGCCCCACGGGGTGTCCATTCCCCCTCCTGGAGGTGTTCCAGTTCGGCATGGAGCTAGCCGAGTCGGAGAGCGGGTGACGTTCGTTCCGGCGGAAGGGGTGGGCACTTCCGTTCGTTCGCGACTTCCGGTTCTGGTCGTTTGTACGAGAAAGGAACCCACAGCGTTAGGCTGGAGTGCTATGGATGCTGCAAGCTGTGGCGAACAGCAGAGACAGCGCAACAGGATCAGCACTATGTCGGAAGCAGAGGCTTCACAGGCTGTCAGGGGAGCCGAGCACCAGCCAATCTAAGGTAAGGAACCCAGGGGTGGTTTATTCCTATCCTTTGATAATACCCTGTAAGCTCCATAAGGGCCCCTATCCCCCCATATGGAGGGGGAAGGGGGGGAGGGGGCGAACCTAGGACCCCGGTGGTTGGTTTTCTAGGTTTTTGCGCTCTCCCACTACCCCCCAGTACTGGGTGTGGTTGTCACGGGTGGTTCTGAGTGGAAGGTGCTTAGCTAGGCCCTGCGTTCCTCGGCCTTGGTTTTCAGGGCAAGCCTTCAGGCAGATCCGTCCTCATGGCTCTTGAAGGAAATGCCCATCTTGTAGAAATACCTGGTTAGTCAGAAGCACTATGTAAAGCGTAGCCATGGGAGACTACCTGAAAGAGGGGATCATATACATTGCAGATGCATCAGCAGAGGCTGAGAGTATGTCCGCAAGAACCTCAGCCCTGACCAATTCAGCCGGGCGGGCCTTATGGCTGAAAACGTGGCAGGAAGACATTGCGTCTGAAGCCAAACTTTGTGGGTGTCCTTGTGCAGGAGATTTCCTGTCTGGGGCCGACTTGGAAATTGTCCTGGACTGAATGGCGGACAGGGAAAAGGCCTTCCGGCACACCACGGGAGCCTTCCTACCGCAGTGGGAGGAGATATCCACCAACCCATTCACTCTAGGGTTACCGGGTGGAATTCTCCACAACTCCTCCACGGAGGCTGTTGGGGACAAATCTCCCAAAATGGGCATTAAAAGCAGGGGCCCTGCTATCATCTTTAAAGACAGCAGGTTGTGAGACAGGTACCTCAAGCAGAGATTGGAGAGAGAGGTTTTTCCACGTGTTCGTGGTTCAGGAACCATCAGGGAAGTTCGGATCGTTCTGGAACCTCAAACCCCTCGACATGTCAGTGCGTTACATAAAGTTCCGCATGGACTCAATCTACTCGGAAAGGCATTCTTGCTTCCGAACTGCTTTATGACCTCCATATACCTGCAGGATGCTTACTTGCAGATCCCATTCGCAGAGGATTGCCAAAAGTATCTAGGGTCGGCAATAAAGTCTGCAATGGGGGTATTTCACCTGCAATACAGGGCTCTGCTCTTTGGGCTATCATCTTTCCCCTGGATCTTCACCGGGGGGGGGGGGGGGGTAGCGGAAGCCTTGATAGTATTAAGGCCAAAAGAGTTGGCAGTCATGGGATGTCTAGTCGGTCTGCTCCTCCTTGCCACTTCTCCAAAGAAACTGACTCAGGACCTATGGGTCGTAAGGGCCATCTCGGTGGCTCCTGAAATTAGAGAAGTCAAGTCTGATTCCCTCCCAAAGAATTATCTTCCTAGGCTACATCTTGGATTCCAGGGAAAGAAAGGCGTTCCTCCCGCAGGATCCAAAAGACACAGCCATGGGGTCCTACAGGCTTGCCTGTCCCGGTTGATGCCTCCGGGGGTGGGGCTGAACCGGGGGATCCCAAGGAGGGACCAGGCCCAGAGAAGCCTGAAAGTGCCAGCTCTGGCTCACAGCAGTCGGAAGCTAAGCAGGGTCGGGCCTGGTTAGTTCCTGGATGGGAGGGCTCAGCTCGCCATTCAAAAAGCATGGCTGCACTGGGCCTCTTAACAGCGGCAATTCCTGCGGTTCAGTGGGCAGGTTTGCAGTTCCGCCCTCCGCAATTCTTCCTTCTGGAAGTAGGGAACCGCAGCCGTGAGAATCTGGACTCCCCAGCACGGATCCTGGACCAAGTAAAAGCAACCTTACTCTGGTGGAGATCCGTGGCCAACCTGTCCCTAGGTCTTCAACGGAGGCGGTCGGCCGTGAGAGTCATCACGACCGACGCAAGTGGGCCAGGTTGGGGAGCACGTCTGGGCTCCAGACCAGTGCAGGGCACTTGGGAAGAAGAGGACGTGAACAGGTCCTTGAATGGGCGGAAACTCCAGTTGGGGGAGTTAGCGCTCAAGGTCTTCCAACAAGAATCTGGTGGCCAAATAAGCCAGATAAGATCAGACAATGCTTCAGTGGGGGTGTATGTCAACAAACAAGGAGGGACCAAGAGCAGGTCCTTGTGGCAGTTGACGTAAAGCATCCTCAAGTGGATGGAAGCCAATAGTTGTTCCCTATCGGAGTACACCTGAAGGGAGAGCTGAACCAGGTGGCGGACTTCCTCAGCAGGAGAATGCTGAGGGAGGGAGACGGGGAATTGAATGCAGACGTTTTCAGTCTGATAGTCAGTGGGGGACACCGTGCATAGACCCCTTTGCGTCAAGGGAAACCGCAAAAGTTTGCCAGTTCTTCTCCCTCATCCGGAAAGACGGAGTGCTGGGAATGGATGCACTGGCCCACACATGGAGTTTCTCCTGGTGCTATGCATTCCCCCCCCCGGTACTCTTACCAGCGGTTCTAAGAGGTATTCAGGAAGAGAACACAACTCTTATCCTAGTAGCTCCCCACGGGTCCAGGAGTTCTTGGTTCTCACTCCTAAGCAGTCTAGCGGCAGTACCCCCGTGGTGCTTACCTGATCGGGAGGATTTGTTAACGCAGGGCCCGGTATGCCCAGGGTAAAGCGGTGGCAACTGGCAGCCTGGCGTCTGAAGATAAAATCCTAAGAGACAAGGGATTTTCAGAGAAACTCATAACAACCCGGTTATATGGCGGGAAAAAGAGGCTCGTGCCGTCTACTATGAAGCCTGGAGTCGGTTTAATAGGTGGCGCAAGGAGAATTCCTTTGAAGTAAGTAGCCAGGTATCGGTTCTGGGGTTCCGTCAGGCGGAACGGACCGAGGGAGCCAGTAGCACCTTTAAGAGCCAGATCTCGGCTCTGTGTATTTACTTGGAGAGATCGCTAGCCTCAGGTTCCGGGGTGGTGCGATTTTTCAAGTCACTGGAAAGGAGTAGACCGATAAAAGATTCTCCTTTTCAAATATGGGATTTGTCCTTGGTATTAAAGGCCCTCACGAAGGATCCCTTTGAGCCTGTCAGGACAATATCTCTGGAATGGTTAACCATCAAGACGGTTATCTCGGTGGCCATAGTCACAGCAAGGAGGGTTAGTGAGCTAGAGGCACTGTCCGTCAGAGCTCCTTTCCTCCAGATGGTTTCCGGATCATCTAGTTTTTAAGACTGATTCGGCCTTTTGGCCAAAGGTGGCTTCGGGGTGTCACAGAAGTCAGGAGATTGTGTTACCCTCGTTTTTGTTCTGATCCTGTGAGGGAACAGGAACAGATATTTCATAATTTGGACGGTGCGTCCCACAGTACTTGGACAGCACTAGTCAGCTCAGGAATAGCTATTCCCTGTTTTTGATGTTTTTTAGGGGCCAGGAAGGGTTCCAAGGCCTCTAGAAGAACCATAGCGAGGTATTTGAGTCTGGGCATCACCCAGGCATATGTGCTGGGGGGGGGGATTGGAGCATCCGGGAGGATTTCGGGCACACTTAAATAGGGCCTTGGCAACTTCACAGGCCGAGTAGACTGGTGCCTCCTCGGAGCAGATCTGTAGGGAGGCTACTTGGACAAGTTTTGCCACGTTTGTGAAATACTACAGATTGGGCTTACTGTCAGCGAAGGACCAGGCCTTCGGGGCGCAAGGTTTTGCAGGCAGTTTTCCCCCCCTTAGGTACATTACTCGATTATCCTCTCAAGGTGCCTGTCCTGAAAGACGATAAGGGAAAAACGGAGTTACTTACTGGTAACGTCCTTTCCAGTAGTCTTTCAGGACAGCACCGTAACCCACCCGAAGAGGCATGGTGAACAGCTGACAGGTAAGGAATGTCTTGAATAACGTTGTTCTTGTGTCTCCCCAGTTGGCCAGAGGAACTCTTAGAGAACTGAAGGGCCGAAGGGGCGGTGAGGTTAAAAACCTGTGTGAAGGGGCGGTGTTTCCTGAGAAGGGAGGAGCCAAGGTCTCTCAAGGTGCCTGTCCTGAAAGACTACTGGAAAGGACGTTACCAGTAAGTAATTCCGTTTTTTTTTTTTTTTGCTACCGCTTTTTTATTTTTTTCAAGCTATCTGATGAAGACTGCTATCAAGAAGCCGGCTGGGGCATAGAGGATAACTAGAATCCTGCACTTTCCCCAGCGCGGCCGACCAATGCGAGCTAGCCCTAGCCTTGGCGGGGCCCGCCGCATCGTGCCCGTTCCGTGCGGGCGGCCAGTGGATGATCCCCACTTGCTCCCGGTGACCGGACCTGGTTCTTGTCCAGGGGCCTGCGGCCTGCAGCATCCCTCTCCGGAGTGGGAGGAAGGTCTGCACCCAGGCGGCTACCTGCTATGACCGTCGGACTGGTGAGTGACCCCCTCTCTCCTCCCCTAGGGGCGCGGGGGGGGGCCTGGCCGATTTCAGGCGGCCGGTGGAGCGTGTTTCGTTGGGCTAGTGTCCCCCCTCCTACACCGCGCTTCCGCACCGCCATGCGGCGATCCGCCGCCATTTTGCGGCAGATCGCCGCCATTTTGCCGTAGCCGCAGCCATTTTCCTGGGGTTTTCCCTCTATTGCTGAGTGGCAGCCATTTTGCCGTAGTCGCGGCCTGTATTACAGGCTTGGCCTCTATTGATTGCTCGGCGACCATGTTGGATGTCCCTGGAAAGAGTGCTGCTGCAGTTTTGCTTCCTCTTTTCATCCTGGGACAGCGTGGATTACACAGAGTGCGCAGGCTCTATGACTGGCGGTCACTAAGCACTCCTACTGGGACGCAGCGCTTGTGAGGCTATAAACAGCAAGTATATATTTAAAAATAGCACCTTTAAATATATGAGCCCAAAAGCCCCAATCAGATTGGAACGGATCCGATTGGATGCGGGAAACTGCTGATATCTACCTGAGATTACAAGGCGCATGTGATACTTACCTTTGGTGAGTCTTTCCACATGGGGGGGTACTTACCTCCCTGTGTATATTCACGTGGTGTGGTGGCGGACAACGTTGGGATAGGATCCTGCCCCCCAGCACGGATCATTTTAACGGACAATTGTTCTGTTTCTGGGCACTATACTTATTACTTGAAAGACTGTATTTAAAAAGTTATATTTTAGCGCTGCTTGTACCTGATTGGGGCTTTTGGGCTCATATATTTAAAGGTGCTAATTTAAAATTGATTGTGTTGATATTAGGCGGCTGCTGTATGGTTGCTTGTATATGTACATTTTGATATATCTTAATTATTTTATTTTTCAATTGTAATTTTATTTCGTTTCATTGGATGATTATTGCATACTAAGCGCAGATTTGAGCATATAGACATTTGTGTGCAACTGTTCGGGTAATTAACTGCTCTATTGGGTGATAAACAGCAAGTATAGCTGGGCTCTCCCTGGGGTGCTGGTAGCGGTGGGTGCAGTCCTATTGGGGTCTCCCTGGTTGCTCTGTGGGGTGGCAGTGAGGCTGTATTGTGGGGGTGTCAGTGCATTTTTTTCTGCATGTCAGGTCCGGTGGGTAGAATGGCGGATGACCCTGCTTTCCTTCTGAGGAGGACTCAGCAGCAGCGCGTCCTGCGCTGGGGGCCTGGTGTCCCTGAACCAGCTGAGAGCAGTATTTGGGGAATTCCTTCCCCGGGCGGGGCCAAGCCAGGTTAGAGAGGCCCCTAAAAAGCGTCCGCCTCCTCCTCTTTCTTCGGGGGAAGAGTCTGAACCGGAAGTGGCCTCGGGGGTCACGGGGACCCCCGTGGAGCTCTCAGAGGGCGAGCTGGATCCCTCGGACGCTGGTGGCTGCACTGATTGCAGATATCCGTGCGTCTTTGTGACTGGACCAAGTTGGGGATTCGCAGGAGTCCGCATACGTTTGCGGGTCTGCTAGGCCGCCCAGGTCCCCTAGGGCTTACCCTTATGATCAATTTGATAAATTTTTTGACCACCTGGTATATCATGAATGGCAGCGTCCGCAGAATTATTTTGCCCTGCCAAGACGCTTCGCTATTCGTTATCCATTTGAGGATAGCTTTGTGAAGAAGTGGGCATCCCCCACGATGGACCCTCCGGTGGCACGCCTGAATAAGGCTACGACCATTCCCTTGGAGGAGTCTCCCTCTTTCAAGGACCCAGCTGATAGGCGAACGGAGGCGGTGTCCAAAGCACTTTTTCTGCTGGCAGGCTCAGCCATTCGGCCGGCCCTGGCGTCGGCCATGGCGGTGCAATCTCTGTCTGAGTGTATGACGGAGCTGCAGAATGACTTGAACTGTGGGAGGTCGCTTGAGGAGTCACAGAGAGCTGACCAAGTGTTTCAGGGGCTTCGGTACCTGTGTGATGCAGCTCTGGACCTGCTTCCCATGTTGTCTAAAATGTCTGTTTTCCCAGTCCTTATTAGACGGGTACTCTGGTTACGCTCGTGGTCCGGTGACCACGCGTCTAAGAGGGGCCTGACGGATCTCCCCTTTCAGGGTGGTCGGCTCTTTGGGGCGCAGTTGGATGAAATCATTAAGTATTTCACTGGAGGTAAGAGTACTTTTCTTCCGGAGCCCAGTTCCGCCGCAAGAAGGGTCCTAATTCTTTGGGTCAGAAGAGGTTTTTTCGTGCCCCCGGTGCAGCGGGCAAGGGGTCGAGGCCCGGCAAGTCTGCCGCGAGGGCCGGTAAACGACCCTGGCAACGCAAGAGCGAAAAGACAGAGGATAAGTCTGCCTCCGCATGATGGGGGGCCATCTTCTGGGGTTCGCAGACAGGTGGACTGCCCGCATTTCCGACCGGTAAGTGCGGGAAGTGGTGTCCTTCAGGTACAGGATAGAGTTCAGCACTCTACCCCCAGACAGGTTCTTCCCATCGAACTTGAGACTCCCTCAGGGGCGTCGGGAGGCTCTCTTAGGGGCTGTTCAGACGCTCTCCGAACAAGGGGTGATTGTGCCAGTACCTCCACTGGAAAGATTCCACAGCTTCTACTCCAACCTGTTTGTGGTTCCCAAAAAGGGGGGGTCAGGCCGGTTCTGGACCTAAAAGCGCTAAATCACTTTGTGAGGGCGCGAAAATTCAGAATGGAATCTGTCCGTTCAGTCGTGGCCACCCTACACCAAGGGGACTTCATGGCGTCCCTGGATATCAGGGACACGTACTTCCACGTTCCCATTTGTCTCAGGCACCAGCGATTCCTGCGCTTTGCCGTGGGAGATCTGCACTACCAATTCGTGGAACTTCCCTTCGTTCTGGTCTCGGCTCCTCGGGTGTTCACCAAGCTGGTGGCTCCGGTGTTGGCCCTGTTGAGGCAGAGAGGCATTGCGGTGGTAGCATACCTCAGTGACCTGTCCTGAGAGCGGAGTCTGCTTCGGCGCTGGAGGAGAACGTGGCTATCACCATGGCCTCATTGAAGGACTTCGGCTGGCTGATCAATCTGCAGAAGTCGACATTGACTCCGTCCTGTCGCCTGGAATACCTGGGTCTGATTCTGGACACGGAGCAGGTGAAGGTGTTCTTGCCTCCGTCCAAGTTGCTGACACTGCACGCAGCGGTGCGAACCCTGCTGTCACCCTGGTGGTCTTCCTTACGGTTCTGTATGCGGGTGTTTGGCCTCATGGTTTCAGCCTTCAAAGCGGTACCTTACGCCCAGAGTCACACTCGGCTCCTTCAGCGAGCGATTCTGTCACGGTGGGACAGGTCTACGCTGTACCTGGACCGGCTGATCAGATTGGATCATCAGACCAGAGGATCATTGACTTGGTGGCTTCGGGCCCCGGCCCTGACGTTGGGGGAAGTAATTTCTTCCCCTGAATTGGTCGATAGTCACGACGGACGCCAGCCTATCGGGCTTGGGGGGGGGGGTCCTGGGGCAGCTATCTGCTCAGGGCCACTGGTCGGAGCAGGAATCCCGCCTTCCGATCAATGTGCTGGAGTTGCGGGCGATCAGGCTCTGCCTCTCCCACTGGACGGTAAGGTCCTCCCGGTTCAGGTCCAGTCGGACAACGCCACGGCGGTGGCGTATGTGAACCATCAGGGGCGGAAGCGGCTCTCATTCTGCGATGGGCAGAACTTCACGTGCTGGCAATCTCCGCCATTTACATTCCGGGTGTAGAGAATTGGCAGGTGGACTTTCTCAGCCACCAGACGCTGGATCAGGGGGAATGGTCCCTACATCCAGAAGTGTTCCGCCAGAGTTGCCACAAGTGGGGCACGCCAGACGTGGACATCATGACATCTCGGTTCAATCACAAGGTGGAAACCTTTGTGTGCAGGACAAGAGACCCGCTGGCGGCCGCCATGGACGCTCTGGTAGCGCCTTGGAGTCGGTATTGACTCCTGTATGCCTTTCCTCCCATCAAGCTTCTACCGTGGCTGCTGAGCAGAGTGGAAGCGGAGGGGATTCCGACAATCCTGGTGGCTCCGGATTGGCCTCTGTGTCCTTGGTACGCCGACGTGGTGTGGATGGTGGCAGATGTTCCCTGGTGTCTTCCATTGCGGGAAGATCTGTTGTCTCAGGGACCCATCTTGCATCCTGCTTTACCCTCGCTGGCTTTGACGGCTTGGCTATTGAGTCCTAGGTGTTGAGGGATAGGGGGGTCTCGGACTCCGTCATCCCTACCATGCTTAAGGCGCGCAAGTGTACGCCACGCAAGATTTATCATCGCACCTGGAAGGCCTGGTGTGAGGCGGGGGGTTGGAACCCTCGCTCTTACGTTGTGTCCAGGGTCCTGGCTTTTTTGCAGCAGGGCCTGGATAAAAAATTGGCATTGAGTACTCTCAAGGGTCAAGGGTCAGATTTCGGCTCTGGCGATTCTATTTCAATGGCCTTTGGTGTCACATTCGTTGATTCGTACATTTGTACAAGGTGTGCGCCATGTGGCTCCTCAAGTACGGTCGCCTTTAGCGCCGTGGGATTTGAATTTGATGCTTTCTGTGCTGCAGAAACCGCCTTATGAGAAGATCAGGGATATTCCCTTACAATTGCTGTCGCAGAAAGTGGCTTTCTTGGTGGCCATCACATCTGCTAGGCTGGTGTCAGAGTTGGCAGCGTTGTCCTGCAAGTCTCCTTACCTAGTCCTTCATAAGGACAAGGCGGTCTTGCTCCCGTCTC
>BLSH010171092.1:40752-76039 GCA_018402905.1 Glandirana rugosa
GAGTTGTGGACCCTGAGTTATCGGTTCGGCAGTTTCGGTCGCTCCTATTTCGTCCCACGTTCTACCCAGTGTTGTCTCAGGGACCCATCTTGCACCCTGCTTTATCCTCGCTGGCTTTGACGGCTTGGCTATTGAGTCCCAGGTGTTGAGGGATAGGGGTGTCGCTGACTCCGTGATCCCTACCATGCTTAAAGCGCGCAAGTGTACTTCGCTCAAGATTTATCATCGCACCTGGAAGGCCTATATTGGCTGGTGTGAGGCGGGGGGTTGGAACCCTCGCTCTTACGTTGTGTCCAGGGTCCTGGCTTTTTTGCAGCAGGGCCTGGATAAAAAATTGGCATTGAGTACTCTCAAGGGTCAAGGGTCAGATTTCGGCTCTGGCGATTCTATTTCAATGGCCTTTGGTGTCACATTCGTTGATTCGTACATTTGTACAAGGTGTGCGCCATGTGGCTCCTCAAGTACGGTCGCCTTTAGCGCCGTGGGATTTGAATTTGATGCTTTCTGTGCTGCAGAAACCGCCTTATGAGAAGATCAGGGATATTCCCTTACAATTGCTGTCGCAGAAAGTGGCTTTCTTGGTGGCCATCACATCTGCTAGGCTGGTGTCAGAGTTGGCAGCGTTGTCCTGCAAGTCTCCTTACCTAGTCCTTCATAAGGACAAGGCGGTCTTGCTCCCGTCTCCTTCGTTTCTACCGAAGGTGGTCTCTTGTGCTTCGGTGCACATGTTTACTAAGTTTTACAAAGTTGATGTGTCAGCATCTGCGGATGCTGCTTTTGGCCGTAAAGTTTTACAGGCGGCAGTGTAGGCGCGGCTGGCGCCTCCTGAGAGGATTCTGTTGGGTACAGTTGTTGTTGTTTACCCACCCCTCTTGACTGACACAGCTTTGGGACATCCCCACTTGTCTAATGAAGGGCTGCGTCTGTCAGTGAACGTAAGAGAAAAAGGGATTTTATTAAAACTTACCGTGAAATACTTTTCTCTGAGTTCACTGACAGACGCAGCACCCACCCCTCTGTGTTGCGTTTGTACGGCTTGTTACGAACGGATATGCTATACAGAGCAGGGGGGTTATATGGGAGAGAGAGGAGGGCCCCTTGGGATGGGCCAGCTTGCTTTCTTTCTATTTGCCTAGTCAACTCCTGGTAGGATGTGCATATAACCCACTTGTCTAATGAAGGGCTGCGTCTGTCAGTGAACTCAGAGAAAATGATTTTACGGTAAGTTTTAATAAAAATGTTTTCTTCATGTTAATAACAATAAAAACGATTCAAACTAAAAATTGCGATGCAACCAAGTTTTGGCGCCCATGAATGCATGCGCATTTGCCAGATGTGTGAGGATGGCATTAAAGCTGAAATTTACCCGTTTGATAATAATTCATGTTCTTTAGCAAAAGAATATACAGTACATTATACAGTAATAATTATGTTGCTAAAATGAGCATGTGCTGTAAATTGCCTCCAGCATTGCTCCTTTTTCCTATTGCTGGAATCCGCCATTTTTTTAAAACCCAGACCACTTCTGTAATGAAAACCCTCCCCCTCTCCTTGGTCTCAAAAACTGCAATATATGTCACTTAATTAAAATACAGTTGTGCTCATAAGTTTACATACCCTGGCTGAATTTATGATTTCTTGGTCATTTTTCAGAGAATATGAATGATAACACAAAAACATTTCTTTCACTCATGGTTAGTGTTTGGCTGAAGCCATTTATTATCAATCAACCGTGTTTACTCTTTTTAACCACTTCAGCCCCGGAAGGATTTCACACTTTAGGACCAGAGCCCTTTTTGCGATTTAATTGACAATTGCGCGGTCGTGCGACGTTGTACCCAAACGAAATTTGCGTCCTTTTTTTCCCACAAACAGAGCTTTCTTTTGGTGGTATTTGATCATCGCTGCGTCATTTCTGATCGCCGCTATAAACAAAAGAGCGACAATTTTGCAAAAAAAAAAACAAATTTCTTACTTTTTGCTAAAATACAAATCCAAAAAAAAAAAAAAACAAAAAAACATTTTTTTCACCGTTTTTGGCCGATTTATATTCTTCCTCATATTTGCGATAAAAAAAATCGCAATGGGCGTTTGGTTTGCGCAAAAGTGGCCGCGTTTACGGATCATGAGAATTAATTTTTGAGGTTTTAATTTTTTTTATTTTTTATTAGTAATGGCGGCGATCTGCGATTTTTAGCAGTACTGCGATATTGGGGCAGACATGTCCAACCATTTTGACACTTTTTTGGGACCATTGGCATTTATACAGCGATCAGTGCTATAAAAATACATTGATTACTGTGTAAATGCCATTGGCAGTGAAGGGGTTAACCTGCAGGGGGAGCTCTAAGGGTTAACTATGTTCCCTGGGCGTGTTCTAACTGTGGGGGGACTGCCCTAGCAGGGGAATGGAAGTGATCACAGCTTCCGTGTTGAGGAAGGCTGTGATTACAGCCCTTCCCCCCTCACAGAACGGAGGTCCGTGTTTACTTACACGGACCTCCGTTCTTTCACTCCAGGGGGGGGCATCGCGGGTAGCAGGCGGCGATTGAGGCCGCCGCACCCGCTCCCTGGCCCTTCCCGAACACAGTGACGGCGATTTGCGATATCGCAACCACTTTGTCAGCGTCAACCTGCGGTTGGCGGTCGACAAGTGGTTAAAATATGACAACAGAAATGACCCTGATCAAAAGTTTGCATACCCCGGTGATTTTAGCCTTATAACATGCACACAAGTTGACACAAAGGGGTTTGAATGGCTATTAAAGGTAACCATCCTCACCTGTGATCTGTTTGCTTGTAATTAATGTGTGTGTATAAAAGGTCAATGAGTTTCCGGACTCCTGACAGACCCCTACATCTTTCATCCAGTGCTGCACTGATGTTTCTGGATTCTGAGCCATGGGGAAAGCAAAAGAATTGTCAAAGGATCTGTTGGAAAAGATAATTGAACTGTATAAAACTGGAAAGGGATATAAAAAGATATCCAAGGAATTAAGAATGCCAATCAGCAGTGTTCAAACTCTAATCAAGAAGTGGAAAATGAGGGGTTCTTTGAAACCAAACCACGGTCAGGTAACAATAACCATGAGTGAAAGAAATGTTTTTGTGTTATCATTCATATTCTCTGAAAAATGGCCAAGAAATCATAAATTCTGCCAGGTTACGAAAACGTATGAGCACAACTGTATGTACATTGCCAGCCTTGATTGTATGTCTTGGCTCAGATCCTCAGTGTTCAGCAGACTTTGCTGAACAATCCTATACCTCTGATCAGCTGATTACAATCCACTGATCAGAGTTATTTAGCTAAAATATGACCAACCCCCCCCCTCCCCATTCCGCCACTGTCCCTAGCCTCACCACCTCCCACCACTCCTATTCCAGTAAAAAGCCTCCCCCCCCCCTTCTTTTCTATCCACCCCCCCCTCCGCCCGACACAAATCCGGTCCCCTGCAGCTACCAACAAGAAGCCAGCTGCCCTCCTCTGCCACTCGCGCTGGCTTCAGGTGCTGCAGGGGCTTAGAGGGGATCAAATTACAGTATGTCCCCCTCGCCACTCCTGTCACCCCCCGCAATGGCCCCAACCTCTTCGATCCATCCCCGCTATGGTCGGCATTCTCTGCATTCCATTCCTCCCTTCCCGCCGCTTGCAGCTGCTGCTCTGGCAAGCTGATAGCTGATGGGGGGGGGGTGCATTGTGGGTAAGGTTGGGGCTTGGCAAACGTGTTTACCAGCCCCTCCATGTACTACACTTCACTACTGATCGCTTCTGTGTCCACTGACAGCTGAGTGTAGTAAACTGAGTGTTAGTATGTGCCAGTTTATGAATAAATGAGAAGTCTCCATACAGACTCATTCATTCATGTAATGTGCAGCTGAGTACCTTTCTCTGTCACAAAAAGAGATATGGGGGTCTGTTTAAACCTCTGATATCTCACCAAAGACCCCCCCCCAAAAAAAAAAAAAATTAAATATTAAATATAATTGTAAAAAAAATATATACATATATATAGTCGGGCCCCTTTCACATTTCCATCAAGCAGATGCACCTGCTCAGCGGAGGATATATCCGTTGATCCTTGCTGAGCAGGCAGAGAGGTCCGTGCTAATGCAGAGCTGACACGGACTCTGCTCGCTGTGCTCTATGGGCCAGTCAGATGGAAACGTACCGCCTGTCCGTTTCAATCCGGTTATCATCCGATCCAATCTGCTAGATGGATAGGAAACCGATCCCCATCCGTCTGTTTTTGGCGGATCGGATTGGATCAGATGCAGGCAGGTGTAAACAGACACTTGTCCATGTACATCAGCCTCTCCGTAGAAAACAATGGGTGGTCTGATCAGGTTCACCAGAAAAAATGGACAGGTGGACCCGATCAGTCTACACAGTGTGCACCCTTGCAAGGCTGTGTTTACCTATACAGGGATGCACATGTGTTCTGTGCATCCCTGTGCAGGCAGTCCCATTGATGTCAGTTGGAATGTAGCAACTGCACAAACAGAACCGTTGCTCCCAATTTGATATCCATGTAGGTCCGGATTAATGTCCCAATGTCCCTGAGCTCACACTGCATTTAGGGTCGTGCACCCACACCCACGCGGATGTCAGATTGGAAGCAGCGTCTATGTCTGTGCAGCCGTTGCATCCCAATTGACATAAATGGGACTGCCTGCACGGGGATGCACAGAACACCTGTGCAGGTAAACATGGCCCGCCAAGGGCATACACTTTAGAATGCCATATGTGAATGATGCTTTAGTAGCAATTTAGCAGGCATTTTGTAAGTTATGTTGTGTTTATGTGCAATAATAGTGTATTTTTGGTGAAAATTGTGATTCGATTAATATTTGCGCAATTATTTTAGGCCCAAAAAAATCTGACTTTTTTTTATTCTACAGATTATGTGCTTTCAGAAAATATATGGTTGTGGGGTGGGGTTTTTTGCAAACTAACAACTGTAAGTGAACAATGAAACCTCCAGGTTTTTAGACAAATTCTTGCTTACATCCTATTTTCACCATTTCTCATAAAGGCGCAATTTAAAATTTACAAATATTTGTTCTTTATTAACTCAATACAGGTTTAGCTTTTATATTTAGAAGGAATTTGGCAGGATTTTTAAAAAATTTGCTGTGTTTGTATCTGCCAATAATGATTTTAGTGCATTTTTAGTAAAAATATTGTTTTAGTAAACGTGCACAAGTATCGCCGGGCCTTAAAAATCAATAGCACCTTCTTTTTATTGTACTGGTCCTATGCTGTCAGAAAATGTATAGTTTGGGGGGTCTTTTACAAACTCTGAAAGCTGTAAGTGAAAAATTAAAACCTCCATATGTTTTGAGAAATTTGGTTATTTATAGTTTTGTGCACACTCAATTTTCACCATATTGCAACAGGTGTAATTTAAAATTTACAAATATTTGTTATTAACTCAATACAGGTTAAGCTTTTATATTTACTAGGAATTTAGCAGGAATTGTGCAAAATTTACTGTGTTTATATCTGCTAATAATGGTTTTAGAGTATTTTTTGGGAACATATTGTTTTGATAAACATTTGGGCAAATAGCCCAGTGCCTTAAAATCAGTAGCACCTTATTTTTATTCTACAGGTCATGTGCTTTAAGAAAATATATGGTTTGGGTGTCTTTATCTAACTCTGAAAGCTGTAAGTGAAAAGTGAAAACCTATATATTTTAGAGAAATTTTGATATGTACATTTTTGTGTATCTTAGATTTTCACCATTTTGCAAAAAGGTACAATTTAAAATTTACAAATATTTATTAACTCATTACAGGTTAGCTTTTATGTTTAGTAGGAATTTTGTAAAATGTGCTGTTTTTATTTGCTAATTATGATTTTAGTGTATTTTTAGTGAAAATATTGTTTTGATATACATTTGCACAAATATCATTGTGCCCTAAAAATCTGTAGCACCTTATTATTCTACTGGTCATATGCTTTTAAACAATATGTGGTTTGGGGGGGGGGGGGGGGGTCTATTACATACTCTAAAAGCTGTATGGGGAAAATTGCAAAAATAGTCTGGCCAGCTAAGTTTAAAAGTGGAGCGCAGGGCCTCGCAGTGAAAAGGTTAAAGTATATGTGAACCCTCGCCTTGTATAACAGCCCATTCAGTTGAACCACTTCCCTACCAGGCCAATTCTGGAATTTCTCTCCTACATGTGAAAATCATAATACTTTTGCTGGAAAATTACTCGGAACCCCCAAACATTATATATATACATTTCTTAGCAGAGATCCTAGAGAATAAAATGGCGGTCGTTACAATTTTTTATGTCACACGGTATTTGCGCAGCATTTTTTTTTTAAAGCGAATTTTTGCCATTAATTCACTTTAATGAATTTTAACCAGTTCCACACTGCCTACCGCATATTTACGGCGGCAGTGTGGACGCTGGCCGTGAATCGCCGTAAAAAGGCGGCGATCTGTGAATGGCCGCTAGGGGGCGCGCGCCCGCCACACTCCTGAGTGTGCCCGCGGCTTGGGCGGACCCGATGTCCGCCGGCGAGCCGCGATGAGCAGGCACAGACAAAGAACGGGGAACCGCCGATGTAAACACGGCGGTTCCCCATTCTGACAGTGCGGGCATGGGAGATCTACTGATCCCTGTCACTGGGTTCAGTTAGATCTCTCATGCCCATGGTAGCCCAACCCCCCCACAGTAAGAACACACCAGGGAACACAGTTAACCCCTAGATCTCTCCCTGCAGGTTAACCCCTTCACTGCCAATGACATTTATATAGTAATCAGTGGACATTTAAATTTTGATCGCTGAATAAATGTCATTGGTCCCAAAAAAGTGTCAAAAATGTCCGACATGTCCGCTGCAATATCACAGTCCCGATAAAAATCGCAGATCGCCGCCATTACTAGTAAAAAAAATAAAAATAAAAAAAAAACCCCAGAAATGAATTCTCACCATCCGTAAACGCAGCCATTTTTGCGCAAACCAATCAATAAACGCAGATTGCGATTTTTTTTTTTAGCACAAATATGAGAAAGCATATAAATCGGCCAAGACCGGTAAAAAAAAATGTATTTTTATATTTTTTTTTTGGATTTGAATTTTAGCAAAAAGTAAGAAATTTGGGTTTTTTTGCAAAATGGTCGCTCTTCTTTTGTTTATAGCAGTGATCAGAAATGACGCAGAGGCGATCAAATGCCACCAAAAGAAAGCTTTATTTGTGGGAAAAAAAGGACGCAAATGTTGTTTGGGTACAACGTCGCACGACCGCGCAATTGTCAGCGCCGAATCGCAAAAAGTGCTCTGGTCCTAAACTGGGAAATTCTTCTGGAGGTGAAGTGGTTAATGCAAACAAAAACACAATATATAACCCATTTTTTTGGTAAAATATAAAAGATTGTTACGCTGAGTAAATAGATGCCTAACATGCAACGCTTTCAAATTGCGCACACTTGTAGAATGACGTCAAACTACGGTACCAAATCTCCATGGGCGATGCTTTAAAAATGTTAACAGGTTATTCGTTTAGAGTTACAGAGGAGGTCTAGCGCTAGAATTATTGCTCTCGCTATAAAGTTCTCACGCGAACGCCGTTTACGGGAGCAACTTGCGCATGCATGCGCTTCTGCATGCGAGCACAGGAGGAAAGGGGGGCTTTAAACATTATTTATTTTTACACTATCCCTTTAAATTTATTTTGATCAATTTTTATTTCTATTGCAAGAAATGTAAATATCCCTTCCAATAGGAATAAGGCATGACAGGTCCTCTTTATGAGATTAAAATAAAAACATCGATCTCTGCTCTCCAGGTGAAAAAAATGGCAATTTACATCTGCCAAAGCCAGAAGTAACATGATGACGTCACTTTTGGCTTCCCAGGATCATAGAGATGGCCGGGAACCATCCAGTCCTTGGCCAGCTCTATGGTAACCCGCCGGATTTGATCTCCCGCTCCCTGATCGCACAGGAGAGCCCAGAGAAGTGCCGTTGAGCGGCAGGAGGGTTGGGGAGCGGGGTGGGAAGTCCCATCCCACTGAAAATGACAGACAAAAGCATATATAATAATAAATACACCCAGAAGTAGGATATATAGGTATTTTAACAGAGTCAGACATATATATGAACGGTGGAAGGGAGATAGAAATCTTTTTTTATTAAAGTATAGTACTAAAAGCGAAGACTTTTTTTTTTTTTTTTCATGAATATCATTTTAAATATAATGCACAATAATGGTAAACGTTTACTTTAAATGTAATTGTAATGCCTTTTATTACCTCCAGTCTATCAGCCTCCTCCTTCTCTGGGTTCAGTTTCTGTTCTTCCTCCACACAGTCTTTAACCACTTCCACACCGCGCACAGTATATTTACTGCGGCAGTGTGGATGTGTCCCGCGAATCGCCGTAAATTGCGATTTGCGGAGTGGCCGCTAGGGGTCACGTGCGCCGCCCAAAGAACGTGGAACCGCCAATGTAAAAACGGTGGTTCCCCGCTCTGTCAGTGGGGACATAAGAGATCTACTGATCCCTGCCACTTATGCCCATAACAGTCCAGCCCCCCCACAGTTAGAACACGCCCAGGGAACACAGTTAACCCCTTCACTACCCCCTGCAGGTTAACCCCTTCTCTGCCAATGACATTTATACAGTAATCAGTGGATATTTACATTTCTGATCGCTGTATAAATGTCATTGGTCCCAAAAAAGTGTCAGAATGGTCCGACATGTCCGCTGCAATATCGCAGTACCGCTAAAAATCGCAGATCGCCGCCATTACTAGTAAAAAAAATAAAAAAATAAAAACCCCAGAAATTAATTCTCCTCATCCGTAAACGTGGCAACTTTTGGCGCAAACCAATCAATAAACCCCGATTGCGTTTTTTTTTTTTTTACCAAAAATATGAGGAAGAATATAAATCGACCAAAACCGATGAAAAAAAAAAATTTAAAATTTTTTTTTGGATTCGTATTTTAGCAAAAAGTAAGAATTTTTTTTTCTGCAAAATTGTCGCTCTTTTTTGTTTATAGCGGTGATCAGAAATGACGCAGAGGTGATCAAATACCACCAAAAGAAAGCTCTATTTGTGGGAAAAAAAGGACGCAAATTTTGCTTGGGTACAATGTCGCACGACCACGCAATTGTCAGTTAAAGCGACGCAGTGCTGAATCGCAAAAAGTGTTCTGGTCCTACAGTGGGAAATCCTTCCGGGGCTGAAGTGGTTAAAGTATTTTTTTTTTTTAACCACTTCAATACCATGCACTTAGAACACTTCCTGCCCAGACCAATTTTCAGTTTTCAGTGCTGTTGCGATTGGAATGAGAATTGCGCGGTCGTGCGACGTTGTACCCAAACAAAATTTTTATCATTTTGTTCCCACAAATAGAACTTTCTTTTGGTGGTATTTGATCACCCCTGCGGTTTTTATTTTTTGCGCTATAACAAAAAAAAGACCGAAAATTTTGAAAAAAAAAAACATTTTTCTTTTTTTCTGTCACAAAAATTTGTATAAAGTACATTTTCTCCTTCACTGACGGGCACTGATGAGGCTACACTGATGGGCACTGATGAGGCTACACTGACGGGCACTGATGAGGCAGTACAGATTGGCACTGATGAGGTGGCACTGATAAGGTTGCACTGATGATGGGGCATATATGCAGCACTGATGGGCGGCACTGACGGGCACTGATACGTGGCACTGATATGCGGCACTGATGGACACTCCTAGGCGGCACTGATAAGTGGCACTGGGCACTGATGGGCACTGATAGGGGGCACTTTTAGGTGGCACAGGTGGGCACTTTTTGGTGGCACAGGTGGGCACTGATAGGTGGCACAGGTGGGCACTTATAGGTGGCAGTGGTGGGCACTGGTGCAACAAGCACTGTTAGGGATGGCACTGGCAGGCATCATACATGGGCGCAGTGCCATCCCTACAGTGCATAATATTGCCCTTACCTGGTGGTCTAGTGGGGGCTCCCTGGTGGTCCTGGGCGGCCTCTGTGCGCCTTCCCTGGTAGTCCTGGGTGGCCTCATTGTGATGTCCGGGAGGGGGGCTCCCTGGTGGTCCTGATCCGGCTCCCTGGTTGTCCATTGGGGGTGATCCTGAGGGTGGCTGCGCTGATAAACGTTCAGCGCAGCCCCCCCGTCAGGAGAGCAGCCGATCGGCAGACCTGAGCAGAGGAAAAGCCGATAAACGGCTCTTCCTATTTACACTGTGATCAGCCGTGATTGGTCACGGCTGATCTCATGGTAAAAGGCTTCAGATCAAAGCCTTTTACCTCGGTCGGTAATGCGGTGGGTCAGACTGACCCGATCACGGATTATCCTGAGGACGTCAATAGATAATGAGCCACCCGCATTTGTCAATGCGCCGGGCGGGAAGTGGTTAAACAACAAACATGTTATACTTACCTGCTCTGTGTAATGGCATATAGCAGCCCCAATTCTCCCCTTCTGGGGCCCCCCACCAACGCTTCTGGCTCCTCCTGCCTTCAGAGTGCCCCAGTAGCAAGCTGCAAAGTATAGTATAGAGTGCCCCTATAGCAGTGGTTCTCAACTCCGGTCCTCGGGACCCACCAACAGGCCAGATTTTAAGTATTACCTTGGGGAGATGCAGACTAGAATACTGCAATCACTGAGCAGCAAATTATATCACCTGTGATGTATTTCAGTTATCCTGCAAACCTGGCCTGTTGGGGGGTCCCGAGGACCGGAGTTGAGAACCACTGCCCTATAGTAAGGTAAAAAAAACTTCTGCCTTTAGACCACTCACTTCCTGCCAAGGACTACATGTCCCATGAGGCATTGGTTCTCACACATTCACAAGTTCTCGGGCACTTACTGACATGTATGGATGGTGTACGGAGCTGTATGTGTACTGCACTGTATTTCCTAATATGTAAACAAATAATGCATTCTGTATGCAGGCCGACTAATCAGCTGGCCGATTAATCGATTATGAAAACAATTGACAACTATTTTCATAATCAATTAGTTTCCATCTTTCCATCTCAGCATTGAGGGTCTTTTTTATATATGAAATTAATGGGAAACAAAGTGTCTTTGTTATTATTGAGAACCAATAGTGTTTTTTTTTTTTTTCTCTAAAACCTAGGTAAATAACCTAATCTTGAACATTCTCGGTAAAATCTGTGAACCTTTCTTGGTTAAGAGGAAACTGCAGGAAGATGACATCAAAAACCAGTTGATGGCTGGGTTGGTCTGTGTGCACGTGGTAGAAAACTTTAATATTGCTGTTGAGAAAGACAATATTCTAAATATATGCAGAGTTTTGTGTTTGGATGACATGTCAAGAGAAAAGATGATTGAAGAACTTCTGAAAGCAAAACATACATTTGGTAAAATTCAAGGGTAAGTTATTCCTGTTTTAAATGTATTTACTTAAAAATCAACTGATGATTTTTAGCCCCTATGTTATAGCAATAAAGTTAACAAAAAAATTAAAAAGTGTAAAAAATAAAATATAGTAACCTAAATAAAACAACATTTAAAAGCATCCGTGTTGCCCATTCCACCTACGTGAATACACATCTAGTGTGTATGTAAACAGCAATTGCACCACACACATTAAGTATCGCTGAAAACATCAGAGCAAGAGCAATAATTTTAGGTCCCTCATTTGCAGTTAACTCGAAACTGATGAGAAGTAAAGGCATTTAAAGTATTGCCTATTTTGGGCATCGTAAGCTCTTAATTGTACAGTACAGGACACAGGCTGAATATTCACTGAGCCTGGATTATAGGCTGATACCTTCCGGTAACTGGGTGCTGGTAAAAACTTGCTGGGCATGCTCCCTAGGCATACTCCTATAACCCCACCCCACTCTGCGAGTCAAAGGAAGGGTAACCCCTGGAAGTCGCACATCTATGGTGGCCTACTGCAATGAATGAAATGGCAACCTCAGCCTGGACTCTGACCAGGCCACGCCCCCAACATGTTTCACTCCACTCCAGGAGCTTAGTCATGGGGATAGAGAACTCATGCGCACGGGGAGTATTTAAGCATCGTCGGTAGTCACTCGTTAGGTGTAAAAAGGTAGCAGGTATGTGTAATTAATTGTGATTGGTGTTAGTATGGAGGAAAGGATCGATCAGTGCAATTTAGCCTAGAGTGCTACCCTCTGTGCAATGTAAGCTATTGTGAGTGCAAGAAAAAAAATATATAAGCATTTGTACTCCCATTTGGGCCAATAAGCAAAAAAAACGAACACATTTTAACCACTTCAATACAGGACGTTTATACCCCCTTCCTGCCCAGACCAATTTTCAGCTTTCAGTGCGCTCACACTTTGAATGACAATTACTCTCTTATGCTACACTGTACCCAAACAAATTTTTTATCATTTTTCACACAAATAGAGCTTTCTTTTGGTGGTATTTAATAACCTCTGGGTTTTTTATTTGTTGTGACATAAGTGAAAAAAGTGCAAAAATTTTGAAAAAAAAACACTTTTATTTTCTGTGATAAAATTTTGCAAATAAGTAATTTTTGTTTATAAATTTGGGCCAAAACCTATACTGCTACCTATCTTTGGTAAAAAATAACCCAAATAAGTGTATATTATTTGGTCTGTGTGAAAGTTATAGAGTCTACAAGGTATGGTGCCAATCATTGAAAATTGATCACACCTGATGTACTGATGGCATTTCTTGAGGCCCTGAAATGTCAGGAATGTACAAATACCCCCCAAATTAGCCCTTTTTGAAATGTAGACATTCCAAGGCGTTTAGTAAGAGGCATGGCAAGTTTTTTGAAGTTGTACTTTTTTCCCACAATTCTTGGGAAAATTAAGAAATTATTTTTTTATTTTTTTTTTTGTCATAAGTTATTTCTCACACACAGCATATGCATACTTCCAATTCCACCCCAAAATACATTCTGCTACTCGCCCCGAGTATGGCGATACCACATGTGTGAGACTTTTTCACAGCCTGGCCACATAAAGAGCAACGTGCAGGGAGCACCGTCATGCATTCTAGGAGCAGAATTTTCATATCTAATTTCCTAATGACTTACACTTTTGTAGGCCCTGGAGCACCAGGACAATGGAATTACCCACAAAATGACCCCATTTTGGAAAGCAAACACTCCAATGTATAATCTATGAGGCATTATGAGTCTTTTGAATGGTTCATTTTTTTCCACAAGTCTTCGAAAAACATGGAAGAAAATGAAAACGCTTTTATTTTTACCCAAAGTGGTCAATTTATAAGATATTTCGAACACATAGCATGTACATAGCAAAAATTAACCCCCAAAATATATTCTGCTACTCCTCCTGAGTATGGTGTATTTTTCACACCCTGGCCACATACAGAGGCTGAACATGCAGGGAGCACCGTCAGTTGTTCTAGGAGCATAAATTACACATAAAATTTCATTCATACCTAACACACTTTTGAAGGCCCTGGAGCACCAGGACGGTGGAATTACCCCCAAAATGACCCCATTTTGGAAAGCAAACACCCGAGGTATATTCTATGAGGCATGGGTTGCAGATAGGTACTCGGGTACTCTGATGGGCTGTAGACAGGTACTCGGGTAATCTGATGGACTGGTAAAAGATACTTGGGTACTCTGATGGTCTGCAGATAGGTACTCGGTTACTCAGATGGTTTGGTGACAGGTACTCGGGTACGCTGATGGTCTGGTGACAGGTACTCGGGTACTCTAATGGGCAGATGACAGGTACTCAGGTTCTCTGATGGGCAGGTGACAGGTACACGGGTACTCTGATGGGCTGGTGACAGGTACTTGGGTACTTTGATGGACAGGTGACAGGTACTAATGTACTTTGATGGACAGGTGACAGGTACTCGGGTGCTTTGATGGACAGGTGACAGGTACTCTGATGGCCTGTAACAGGTACTTTGATGGGGTGGTGACAGGTCCTCTTTATTGGGGGGTGATCAGTGTGCTTGGTGTGTACATCTGGCGGTAACAAGCTGTTACCACAATCTCCCTCTCACACACGATCGGTGTGTGACAAGGAGAAACCGGTAACAGCTCGTTACCACGGTTTGTTTACATCATGTGACCGACTGTGGTTGACACAGCCGGTCACGTGGTAAAGAGCCAATTCTATTGGCTCTTTACACTGATCGGAGCTGAGCTTTGTCCGAGGGACAAGCCTCATCCCCCATTGCCGGGCTGTGCGCCCCCGGGGGAGCGCACGAGCGGCGTGCACGTGGAGGTCGGTAGTGACCGGCTGTGATTGGACACAGCCGGTCACGTGGTAAAGAGCCAATTTTATTGGCTCTTTACCCCGATCAAGGGGGGTCTGTGTCCCGAGGGACACGATCGATCTACGATCGCCCCACACTGCGGGCCCCTGAGGGGCCAAAAAGGGAAGGATGTCATATGACGTCCTCCCAGATCGACAAAGGGTTCCTGGCGACCAGGGTGGATTTGATTTAAATCAAGTTGATTTAAATCATGATTTAAATCACTAGTAAAAAGGCTTGATTTAAATCAATTCGATTTAAATCACAATTTTTAAAGAGCAACTGTCATCTCTGACCCGCAGCGGCTCCTCCTCTGACCCGCTGTTGACTCACCGACAGTCCCATTCACTTTTTTTTTTTTAAAGGGTAAATTTTATTGAATTATTTGCACAATGTACAATAAAATCAAGCATTTGTTAGGACATTTTGTCAATAATTACTTATGCCTTATCACATCGTTGCCAAGGTTAATGTATTAATAAAACATGTATCAAAACTTCAGGTGAAAAAGCTGTCTATGCTCTCACTAGTGCCCCTTAAGGCTAACTATGAAGATAAAAAAAAGAAAGAAAAAAACTCATGTCATACAGTACCATCATTCATTGACACCAATGCATACATGGTAAATTCAACTCAGATATCAGCAAACACTTTGGCAGGGTACATTCTGCTGCGCCCGCACTATCAGATTTTAAACCTCCACTTCTCCTGCCACCGCTCCCTCCCAACCAGACCACAGTTTAGTAATTTTTTTTGGGCATCCCCTGGCCACATAGGTTAGTTTAAACAGTGGTAATGCTCTAGTTACCAACTCAATCCAGTATTGTAGGGATAGAGGGACTGGATTACGCCATTTAAGAGCCATAGCTTTTTTTTTGCATAGAAGAACAGTATGCGCAAGAGCGCCTTATTAGGCACACGATATATCCTCCTCCCCAAAGTCCCCAAGGAGGCATCTGGCAGGAGAATATATATTAGGTAGGGCAAGTTTTTCATCCAAGAAACTTAATATATTTTTCCACAAATGTGCTATTGGTGGGCAAGTCCATATCATGTGAAAATAATCCCCCATTGTTTCCCCACATCTCTGACACGCTGGTGAAGTCAGTCTCCCCATTTTGTACAATCGAGCTGGTGTATAATACACCCTATGTAAGAAATTAAATTGATTAGTTTATCTCGGGCAGAGATCACTGCAGGTAATTGCTCCCCCACTATTTCCATCCAGGATTCATCCGTAAGTGTCGGTATGTCTCCTGCCCAGCGTCTCACTGTCCTCTCTAAGAGTAGTATCTGGAGATGAGTTTATTATGGTCATCCTCAAAGAGTGATTTTTCTAATATGGACGGTGCAAGGGATACCCCAGACAATCCACACTGGGCTGCAATTGCATGCCTCAGTTGGAGGTAGGCATAAAAAAAATTGTTATGAATCCTGTATTCCAACTGGAGGTCCTTAAAGGTTTTAAAGTTCCCCTCTGAGAAGAGCTGATGTAGGTATTTAATGTCATATCTCGCCCACGTGGACCCTTCTGGGATCCTGACCACCTCCTCCAGACCTGGGTTGTGCCAGAGTGGGGCATTGGGAGATAGATTTAGAGGGGCGCCCCCTAGTTTTTTGTTACATATATGGAAAATTTTGTAGGATAGTTTAAGCATCTCCGCCCCCCCCTATCCGGGTAAGGGCCCTTTCTATATAAAGAATTAATGCTTCATAGGAGTGCACTAGGGCAGCCTGAGTGGCCACAGATGCAATTGTCAAGTCCGGGAAGAACCATCAGTGTATGTGTGTCAATTGGGCCGCTAGATAATAACACTGGAGATTTGGTAGAGCCAGTCCTCCCCCTGCCACTGGGAGGTGTAGCGACTCCAGCGAGACCCTAGCTGGCTTGGATCCCCAAAGGAAAGGAATGAGTATCTTATTAATATCGGCAAAGAACCTTCTAGGGATATATACAGGGGCATGCCACATTAGGTATAGAAATCTGGGGAGGTAGATCATCTTGAATACATTTATTCTGCCCAGTAAATTGAGGGGAAGAGATGACCATGTCTGCAGATTGAGTTTTAAACGGTGTATTAATGGCATTAGATTGTTGTGAAGATATGTGCTTAAGGGCATTTGGACTTCTACTCCAAGATATTTAAATCTATCTTCCACCTTCAAGGGGATATTGGTCGGGACCGAGGGGATGAACGTTGGATGAACCGGGAAAATATTGGATTTACTCCAATTTACCTTGAAGCCAGAGTAAGCCCCAAAGCTGGCAAGCACTTTCATGGCCTGGTGCAGGGACTCTTTATCATCCGCTAGATATAGCAGCATGTCGTCCGCATACAATGAGGTTTTTTCCTTTAAATCATTAATTTTACATCCCCTGATTGTGTGATCCTCTCTGACCTTAGCCACAAGTGGTTCCATAGCTATGGCGAACAATAGGGGCGAAAGGGGACACCCCTGTCTTGTTCCTCGATGTATTTCAAATGCTTCAGTGATGATATTAACTTTTATGTGAGCCATAGGGGCCGCATACAGTATTTGGACCCAGGCTATAAATCGAGGTCCGAACCCCAGCCGCCCAAGGACCGCTATGAGATATTTCCATTCCAAGGAGTCAAAGGCCTTGTGCGTGTCTAAGGATATCGCTATACGCGTGTCAGGATCGGGGCCCTCAGATTGAAGAATGGTGAATAATCTACGTAAGTTTATGGCGGTCGATCTCATAGGATTGAAGCCGGTTTGGTCTGGGTTAATGATAGAAGTTATGACTTTATTGAGCCTTTTAGCAAGAAGCTTGGCTAGTACTTTGGCATCTGCATTTATTAGAGATATGGAATGATACGATTCACAGAATTTATGGTCCTTGTGCGGCTTGGGGATCAGAACATCAGGGCTTCCCTAAGAGAGTCAGGCAGTCTCCCCATGTCAAAAGCGTCATTGAACACCTCCAACAATTTAGAGGCAAAAAATTCTATATAGGTGGAGTACCACTCCACTGGGTATCCGTCCAGGCCCGGGGTTTTATTGGGGCCAAGTGCTCAGATAGCTGCCTCCCTATCTCCTGCGTTGTTATAGGTAGATCTAACTCCGCTGCAGCCTCTCGGGAGAGAGGAATAAGAGGGATTTGATCTAGATATTCTTTTACCTCCTCTGCACTATATTGTACTGATGAGGAATATAGGTCCGAATAGAAACTAAGAAAAGCTTTGGCAATGTCCTCCAGGGACTTGCATAGTACCTGACGGTCATCATAGATGTGAGGGATAGAGGTAGAGGTATGTTGGGAATGGGCCAGGTAGGCGAGGAGCTTACTATTTTTGTTACCAAATTCGAATATCCTTTGTGTTTGATATAGCATTTTTTTGGGGGGTTTTTCAACCAACACCAGGTCCAGTTGTCTGGAACATTCTCTCCACAGTTTGAGATTAGGGGAGGAGGGGTTCCTAATGCATTCCACCTCAGCATCGGTGGCAGCCCTCTCACAATCCTTAATTTTCCATTCTCTGTCCCTCCGAAGTTGCTTAATGATGTCCGCAGTAGAACATCTGAGGGTCGCTTTAAAAGCATCCCATTTACTGCCTATAGGGACTTCATCTTGATTATTCCGCCAGAAATCGCCTATGGCCCTCGCTACAGCTCTCTCAAAGTATTCCTCCTTTAGCCACAATGGTCTCCACAAATTAAAACCCCGACTATACCCAATGTCGAGAGTCAGTATCAGCGGAGAGTGGTCCGATATCGCCCTCGGGAGATATTGGACCTCTGACACTCTCAGGAGAGCGTCTTTGGTCACAAAACACATGTCAAGTCTCCACAGGGTGTTATAAGTGGCAGAATAGCATGAATATGCCAGAGAATCGGGGTGTTTCCACCTCCAGGCTTCCGTCAAGTCATATTGGCTCATATAGGTCGCTAGTGGGGAGCTGGAAACAGTTTTGACATGTAATCTATCTTTGTTCGAGGACAAAACGGTATTGAAATCCCCAGCTATAATGATAGGTCCCTTTGCCACCTGAAAAATTCTGGACATTATGTCTTCCCAAGTGTCCAATGCGAAGGAAGGTGGAACGTACACCTACACAAGGGTATATGGTTGATTATTCAAGAGAAGGACCAGTATTACAAATCTACCAAACGGGTCGTGGTGATAGTCTTGGGGGTGCACAGCAATGATTTGGCTACTAGCACCGAAACTCCTCTGGCATAATTAGAATATACCGAGTGGTAGGCATTGCCAATGCCCACTCGTTTAAGTGCCATAATTTTAGAGCCTAGCAGGTGTGTTTCTTGTAGACACATTATCTGCGGTTTACGCTTTTGCATATAGTTGAACACTAGGGCTCTTAATTTTAGAGTTCAGGCCCCTCACATTCCAAGACAATATATTAATTTTTTGTATGTGAGCAGCCATAGTTAGTAGAAAGATTTAATTTCGCATTGACCACCGGGGGGCAGCAACAACACAGTGATGTGAGAAGCATATTTGGATTTATATTAGCTATGTAGGCAACGGTGCGATTATTATACACCACCAGCTGTAGATAGTAGACACCGTGTTGCATCGATAATAGTGCTTGACATGACAAAAGAAGAGAAAAATTCCAATCAGTTACAGTAGATCCAAAACTAGGGATCAAATTGCAACCATCCCCCACCCCCTTCCGGGTTAACAACTTGAAAGTCCCAGACCCAACGCCCCCCACCCTGTCTACAGTCCCAAACAATCTATAGACTTTGTCCCTAGAACAAAAACCGAAGCCTCTACACTCTAGAGGGGGATTCCTTCTTCATCCAGCCGGAGTAAAAGGAGAGGGTGTGTAACTAGCACGGAGTCAAACAGTTTTTCAGGCACAGCATCATGAAACTATTTTGAGCACCCGCTGCAAATTAAGTGCATTAAGTAGCCGTGGGTCCCTCCATATTGCTAGAAAAGGGGCCACGCCATCCCCATAGCCATGGCAGGCGACAGCCTGGGTAGCAAAATCACAGTAGTAAATGTATCCTAAATCGAAAACTATCTTTGGATAGATTTTTACTTCAAAAGCATTTTATTAAAATAAATTTGATAAAAATCCAAAAAATCGATTTAAATAAAAAAAAATCTGATTTTTTTTGGATTTTTTAAAAAAAATCATTGAATTTTATCCACCCTGCTGCCGACGTCATTTTACAATGACTCGGTAAGGAAGGGGTTAATATATGCAATAAAAATAATAAATTGTTTTGATTCATATTCATAGTTAAAACTATGTTTATAAAATAATGTTTTTTGTTGTCTACAGTTTCATGTACAAAGAGAGGAGAAATGGATTCCCTAAGAGCCCTTTCACACTAGGTCGCCCGACCGTCAGTGGTAAAGCGCCGCTATTTTAGCGGGTTTTACCGCTGTTATGGCGCCGCTATTCGGGCAGCAGCGGGGTGCTTTTAACCCCCTAAGAAGGGGTTAAAAGCGCCAGCATGCGGCGCTTCTGGAGCGGTGTACAGCTGCTTCGGAATCGCTGCCCATTTATTTCAATGGGCAGGGGCGGTGGAGGAGCGGTGTATACATTGCTCCTGCATCGCCGCAAAAATGCGGCTTGCAGGAGTTTCTTTCCCCTCCTGCAAGCGTGCCACCCCAGTGTGAGAGGAGTTTAATGGAGAGGCATTTTACAGGCACTATTTTTAGCTAAAAAAAACACCCGTAAAGAGCCTCAGTGTGAAGGGGGTCTAATAGTTCCAAAATACACTTAATGTTGTGCAGGAGTAAATCATGTATAGATCTTATATGCAACAATGTGTTGAATATGTAAATATGAGTATGCGGTCACAACTATTTGTGCATAAATAGCTGAGGCATATCGATGTTTTAATAGGTAATGTCCCACTCGTAGTTGAAACCTCTAGGAATTCTTGTATCCATCCTAAAGATCCAAAAAACTCTTTTGCAAAGAAGTACATACACAAATAGTTGTGACCGCATGCTTATATATTTACATATTCACCACATCGTTATGTATAAGATCTATATATGATTTTCTCCTGCACAGCATTGAGTGCCTTTTGGAACTATTAGGGAATCCATTCCTCCTCTCTTTCTATATAAAATTGTAGACCATAACAAAAAACATTCTGTTTTAAACATAGTTTTAACTATGAATTTGAATCAAAAACCATTTATTATATTTATTGCATATATTTTAATAAAATGTATTCGTTTTTTTGCTTATTGGCCCAATTGGGAGTAAAAATGCTTATATATTTTTTTTTTCTTGCACTCACAATAGTTTACATTGCACAGAGGGTAGCACTCTAGGTTACATTGCACTGATAGATCCATTTCTCCACACTAACCCCAATCACAATTAGTTACACACACACCTGCTACGTTTGTGCACCTAACGAGTGACTACCAATGATGTTTAAATACTCTCCATATGCATGAGTTCCCTATCCCCATGACTAAGCTTCGGGGGGCGGAGTGAAACGCGTTGGGGGCATGGCCTGATCGGAGTCCAGGCTGAGGTTGCCACTCCATTCATTGCAGTAGGACACCATAGATGTGCGACCTCCAGGGCTTATCCTTCCTTCCTTGAACCTTTTGCAGGAGCCAGGACGGGCTCCATCCCGTCAGCACATGGGTCATTTCTATGGTGTCAAGACTCTGAAGGCTCTTCAGAGATATGCCCACTGTGATGGGCTAAGTCAGTACCAATATGGGGAAATGGAAGACAAGCTGGTCCTTTTATCGGAATGATACTGTAGGTTTACAGCAAGTATAAGAATTATTATCTCCATTACTTGCAGTACACTTAAGTATCCCATGAATAGTATTTGTTTTTATGTTAATCTATCAGGTAGCTGGGAATGTGTTTGAGGTTATTCATTTATCAGGGGTTTTAAACAGGGCAGTAAAAATTCAACACACACCACAGGTGAACTATTACCTCCCCTGCCCTGAGCCCTTATAAGGTACTTAGGCAATTCTTCTTGCACTTTCGCCATTAGGAATTTACTACAGGATGGTCAACACCTGGGTTGCTATGTAGCCTTCTATGGACATGCTTTTCCCATGTACTTACATTACTTCATAAGTACCCCATAGGAGAATACCCTCACTGGTAGCAATGGTGAAAATCAGGCACAAGGGATATTATGCAAAAATTCAGACACTCCTGAAGGGTTGCATGACACTCAAACCACTTAGAGGGATGTTTCCCTTGCAATGGAGCAGGACCCTTACACCGGTCTTTATATCCAGTTCTAGCTGTATCTAAGACTTGCAACAAGCAGCCTATCTGACCAAGGCAGATTTTTCTGCAGCTAGAACAGACTCTAAGAGAGTTAGACCTAATGCAGCCATCGTTATCTTGAGCTCAGAAGCACCAGTCTTCTGCATCCTCACCTTCTCAGAAGTCTGAAGTGAATCTACCAGCTGTAGAGGTGGTAGAAACAGTGGAGAATGAAGAGGAGCCAGAGGAGGAGGACGATTTTGCAGCTCCAGGCTCCTATACCCCCGATACTATGGCTTCACACAGAATCTCTGCCAATGGGAGACAAGCTCACTTTGGCTGTATGCAAAAACCTCTGCATAGTTGCACTCGATTCTCCTTTGACTTACCATGCCCCTCTAGGTACTAAAAGACCTGCAGATTCTAAAAAGACACCCCTATTAATAAGCAAATAGAATGGGCAAGTTATGATGATTTTGGTACTCCTGAAAAGATTTCCACTCTTCCGAGAATCATTGCTGAGCTATATACAGTGGAAATAGAATTCACAAAAAAGTGGACTGTTGGAATAGTAGACATTGCTATCTCAGTCTTAAATAAACATCATACTGTCACTATAGAAGATGTTCTTTGATTTAAGGTTCCTGAAAACAGAAAATTTGAGATTCTCCTAAAGGACCTCCTTGCTCTTGCAGGTCCAGCCCTAAAACTGGCTATTGCTACAATTTCTGTATGTCCATTGCTCTAAATCTTTTAGCTGCAGTTTAACCATCTATATATCCTGGTTTCCAGACATTTGTCAGAACGCTTACACCTCACGTACAACATACCTTAAGTTTTGGCTTTCCTACAATTGGGACTTGACCAGAATGTGGCATTAGGTGCCCTTAAGGGACAGGTTTCAACCTAATCGATTCTAATCCAGAAACATTTGGCTTCTCTATCCCCTGTTAAAACCTTTATTTAAAGAGGAACTCCAGGCTCCCCCAAAAAATTAAAAATCAGCAGCTACAAATACTGTAGATGCTGACTTTTAATTTAAGGACACTTACCAATCCAGGGATCCATTGATGAACTCACCCGAGCCGATTCTTCAATTGGCTTCTGGTTTAGGCGCTGGCATTGTATATAAGGGAAACCAGCAGTGAAACTTTGAGGCTTCACAACCGGTGTCCTACTGAGCATTCATGAGTCACGCTGTGCTCTGTGAATGGTCCCATGGTCATCTGGGACCTGTGATGTGTTCCAGTAGGCTTCAGGGGAAGGAGGGGGCTGAACTTATGGCTCAGATCGCTGCGGCATGTCTGACCAGAAGTGGGAGCGGGTACCTTTCAAAATCAGGTACCCGCTCCCCCCTCCCCCCAAAATGTGCCAAATGGGGCAGTAAAGGGGGGGGGGGGGAGGACGCAAACAAGTGGAACTTTCCCTTTTGGGTGAAGTTCCACTTTAAGGTGTCTCATGGATCAAGCTTCTATTATAGCACCCTGTGCTTCCTTGGGATTTCAGATTTCTTCTGTCTACTCTGCATAAACCACTCTTGGATGACCTCTCCGGCAAAGTGGCCTTCTTAGTGGCTATCACATCTGTCAAATGCGTTTCTGAGTTAGCGGCTCTCTTATGTAAATAACCTTTCCTGATTCTTCACAAGGATAAAGTGGTCTGGCACACTGGACCCTCCTTTCTACCTATGGTTGTATAAGCCTTCCACCCCACTGAGGACATTGCCCTTCCTTCTTTGTGCCCTGCATCATGCACCCCAAAGAAAATGCTTCCCGTTGTCTGAATGTGGTCAAAGCTGTAAGGGTCTATCCAAAAATGGGCTATCTCTTTGTATTGCCGACAAGGTCCTGTAAAGGACACCCTGCTTCTAAGTTCACTATAGTTAGGTGAATAAGATAACTCATTGGGAGGACTTATGCTCTAAACGATAAGGTATCTCAAGTACATTTACATGCTCACTCCACCAGATTGATTTGGTTTTCCTTTACTTTCCAACATCAAGCATCTGCTGCCCAGATTTGTTAGGTCACCACCTGGTCTATCTGAGTTGGATCATTTTTCTATTTATTTTTTTAAATTCTTTATCTCAGAGTTGGATCTTTGACCTTTGTTTGATTTGTTGAGCCTTTTTGCATTGTACTGCTTGCCTTGTTATTGCCCACCCTTCTGTTTCTATCCATGGGGACATCCCAGGGTCTATGAATGTCCAGCCTTTGTTCTGTACTATACGGTTAAAAAGGAAGTAAACCCTGATGAGTTTTACTTCCTCTTTTGTTCCCTGCAAAGTAAAAGCATAATGCTCACTAGCCCATTATGTGGCACTTACCTGTAAACAAAGGCCGCGCTGTCCCCGCTGGAGGCCGCATCCATTTCTGCCCCTCTTCCTTCCGAGGCCGAGGACTCCAGCTCTGTGACTGGCTGGAGCCATGTAATGTCACTCCCGTGCATGCGCGTGGGAGCTGTCAGTCACGGCACTTGTTCGGGAAGAAACAACACAGGGCCATTTCTTCACAGCGCATGTGCTGATGACATCATCGGCGCACAACACAGTAGATATCTCCTAAACGGTGCACGCTGAGGAGATATTTACAGTACCTATAGGTAAGCCTTATTTTAGGCTCACCTATAGGTACAAGTTCCCCATGGAGGTGTCACGTACCTGGTGGTAGAGTCTGACTTATGCAGTAGGTAACCTCTCTTACGGCCCTGGTTCCAGAACACCTGGTAGAGTAGACAGGGAGCGCTGGAGCACAGGGGAGCACGAGGGCTGGATGGGACACAGGTGGTGGTATGAAGTTGTCCTATTGTCCGTGCTAGGCTGAAGAGTAGTGGTGCAGGCCAGGTCGTTAACTTGCGGTCAGAGCGGTACAGAAGGAGCAGGCAATTGGATGGTCGGGTGCAGGCAGGGTCGTTAACAGGCAGGCAGGTGAGGTACAGAAAGAGCAGGCAACTGGATGGTCGGGTGCAGGCAGGGTCGTTAACAGGCAGGCAGGTGAAGTACAGAAGGAGCAGGCAATCGGGTTGTCGGGTGCAGGCAGGGTCGTTAACAGGCAGGCAGGTGAGGTACAGAAGGAGCAGGCAATCGGATGGTCGTAGACAAGCTGGGGGTCGGTGCGGGCAGAGTTCAAGCAGACGTGGGTTCAGGCTTGGTCACAGGTAACAGGAAGCTCAGAACGGGTAGCTCAGGAACACAGTAACGCTGTAGAACGGACAGCACTTGCTACAGGGTGCACACTGTTTAAATAGAGCTGCCCGGCGCCGCCTCCTCCAGGAGCGCGAGCAAAGCACAACAAAGTGCAAACAAGTCCTCAGCGCGAGGGAAGCACAACAAAGTGCAAACAAGTCATCAGCACAGTCTTCTTCTAACATTGCCCCCCCCCAAGGGGCAGCCTCCGGATGCCCAGCCGGGCCCTTAAGTCTGGGTGTCTTCTCCAGAATCGTTTGATGAGCTCTTTAGCATGGATATGGTCTTTGGGCTCTCATGAACTCTCTTCTGGTCCGTACCCCTTCCACTTGATCAGGAACTGAGTAATTCCTTGCTTTTTCCTACAATCGAGGATGGCTTCCACCTCAAATTCCTCTTCACCGTCCACAGGGCTCAGGTGGGGTCACCCTCCGGCCCGGAAAAGGATCCTGTGTCACGGGCTTCAGCAGAGTAACATGGAAAACGGGGTGGACCCGAAGGGATGGTGGCAGATCCAACTCATATGCCACCCTGTTAATCTTCCTCTTCACGTAGAATGGACCGATGAATCTGGGACCCAGTTTCTTCGACAGGCAAGACAGCCTCAGGTTCTTCGTGGCTATCCAGACTTGGTCACCAGGTTGTAAGACCAGTTCCCCACATTTCCTCTTGTCAAAGGCCCTCTTATAGTGTTCCTGTGCCCGGGACAGTGTTTCCTGTAGCAATTTATTGTTCCTTTCAAAGAAATCTGTTGTCTTCTGCACCGCTGGCACCGCACTTTCTGGAATTAAGTTGGGTATAAATGTGGGGTGATAGCCAAGGTTCGCCCAAAATGGAGATTGCTTGGTCGCCGAGTGTACAGTATTATTGTAGGCGAACTCCGCTATTGGTAGCAGTGAGATCCAGTCATCTTGGGCAAAAGAAGAATAGCAACGAAGATATTGCTCTAAGGTCTGGTTAGTCCTTTCTGTCTGACCATTAGTTTGGGGGTGGTATGCCGATGAAAATGCTAATTCGATTCCCAAGGTGGTACATACGGCTGTCCAGACCCGGGACGTGAACTGCACCCCGCGGTCTGAGGATATATTGACAGGGATTCTGTGCAGACGAGCAATTTCCCTGATAAAGGTTTCTGCAGTTTCTGCTGCGGTAGAGGTCCCCTTCATGGGTATAAAGTGCGTCATTTTAGTGAGGCGGTCAACCACTACAAAGATGGAAGTGTACCCTTCGGATGGAGGTAACTCTACGATGAAGTCCATCGAAATGTGGGACCAAGGGCGCTCTGGGATGGGCAGCGGTTTCAACAGACCCCAAGCTTTAGCCCGGCTGGTCTTATTTGGGGCGCGGATGGGACAGGTGCCGACATATTCCTTGCAGTCCTTGTCGGCAGAGGGCCACCAAAAGGAGCGCGATAGCAGCTCCACAGTCTTGTGATCCCCAAAATGTCCTGCCAGCTTGTGGTTATGGTTAAGCTCCAGTACTGAGAGGCGTAGCTCCTGTGGGACAAATACCTTGTCACGGTACCACCACAGTCCGTCCTTTATTATCAGCCTAGTGTCCGGAGGCGTAGTGGCTTTGGCCAAGGACCGTCTGATCTGGGTCAGTAAGTCCTCTTGAGTCAACAGGAAATGCTGTGGAGAGAGGATAGTGTCTGGTGGTATGAATTCCCCTGATCCGCTGAACATCCTGGATAAGGCGTCAGACTTTGTGTTCTTCGACCCAGGCTTGTAGGTGATGTGCAGTTGAAAGCGGGAGAAGAACAAAGCCCAACGTGCCTGACTGGGTCTAAGCCTTCTGGCCGTGCGCAGATATTCAAGATTTTTGTGATCAGTGAATACCATAACAGGGTGTGTAGCTCCCTCCAATAGATATCAGCACTCTTCCAAAGCAGACTTGATAGCTAGGAGTTCCCGGTCACCAACATCATAATTCCTCTCCGGGGGGGAGAGCTTATGCGAAAAGAAGGCGATAGGGCGGAGGGAAGCCTTTGGGCCTTGTCTCTGGGAGAGGACTGTTCCTACTGCGGTCTCAGAGGCGTCCACCTCCAGGGTGTAGGGTAAGGCAGAATCTGGAGGCCTTAAGATAGGTGCGGAGGTAAACAGCCGCTTAAGTTTTAGGAAGGCTTCTTGGGCTTCGGAGGTCCAGTGGAAGCGGGTGTTTTGCTTGGTGAGCTGGGTGATTGGTGCAATCACCGCGGAGAACCCCTTAACAAACTTCCTGTAGAAGTTGGCGAAGCCTATAAATCGTTGGAAACCTTTTCTGTCTACGGCAGCTGGCCAGTCCAAGATGGCAGACACTTTTTGTGGGTCATCGTGATTCCCATAACTGAGATGATCAGACCCAGGAATGGAATCCTGGCGCACTCGAATGGACATTTTTCTGCTTTAGCGTAAAGTCTGTGTTGTCGGAGGCGCTGCAACACACATTTGACATGCCTGTGGTGTTCCTCCAATGTAGCTGAAAAAATGAGGATGTCATCCAGGTAGACGATGACAAATTGATCCAAGTAATCCCAGAAAATATTGTTCACCAGGTGTTGAAAGGTGGTCGGGGCGTTACAGAGCCCAAAGGGCATTACAAGGTATTCAAAGTGGCCGAACCGTGTTCGAAAGGCCGTTTTCCGCTCGTCACCCTCCCGGATGCGAAGGAGATTGTACGCCCCGCGAAGATCCAACTTGGTGAATACTGTAGCTGACCAGAGCCTTTGGAACAGTTCTGGGACCAGAGGTAGGGGGTAGCGATTTTTGACTGTGACCTTGTTGAGGTCTCTGTAATCAATGCAGGGGCGTAAAGAGTGGTCTTTTTTTTCCACAAAGAAAATCCCTGCACCTGCCGGAGAAGTCCCTTTGCAAGATTCTCATCCAGGTAGTCCTTTAAAGCTTTCAGCTCTACTTCTGAGAGCGGGTAGATCCTGCCAAATGGTATCTCAGCACCAGGTAACAACTCTATCGGGCAGTCATATGGCCTGTGGGGTGGAAGTTCATCTGCTCCTTTCTTACTGAACACATCAAGAAATTCATGATAGACAGAGGGAACTGCGATACGGGTTTCCGGATCTGGGACAACATAGTAGGAGAGACTCCCGACCCTAACTGCTGACAATGGTGCTGACAGTAGACAGACGAAAACAAGACTTCTTCAGTAGACCAGTTGATAGCGGGGCAATTCGCCCGGAGCCATGGCAGTCCCAAGATGATGGGGAACAGTGGAGAACAAATAATATCCAACCGGAGATATTCCCTATGGCCATTGGTTGTCTGGGCAAATAGAGGGGCGGTCTCATGGGTGACAGCACCCGATTTAACAACGGTTCCATCCGCCAGGCGGATGACCATCCGGTGGTTCTTGGGTCAAAGTGGAATGCGGTGCTGGGCTGCAAATGTAGAGTCCAGAAAGCAGCTGTTTGCTCACGAATCAATGATGGCAGGGAGAATGACAATGACGGCAGAACCAGATGAGTTGTCATATTGGGCACAGACAGGACTTCTCCCTGGATGGTGCGGCGCCCCTGGTCCTGTTTGGCTGGGCAGGACTTGACAAGGTGTCCCAGACCTCCGCAGTAGAGACAGAGGTTAAAGGTCAGACGCCTCCGTCTCTCCTCTGGGGAGAGTGTGGGTCGTGAAAATCCAGGCCCTGATGGGTCTCGGAAGGTAGGTCCTGGGGAACTGGACCCTCTGTGTGCCATCCCGGCAAATCCCGCTGACCTTTCCCCCTGCGTTCCCGGAGGCGGTGGTCAATCTGTATAGACAAGTTAGTCAAGGCGTTCAGGGATAGGGGGGCACCCACACGGGCCAACTCATCCTTCAGTGGCTCTGAGAGACCCCGCCTGAATTGATGGCAGAGTGCCACTTCATCCTAGCCTGTATCGGCACTCCAGCGCTGGAACTCCGCCACATAGTCCTCCGCCATATGGTGGCCCTGCTGGAGTGTGTGGAGGGCGAGCTCCGCAGTAGCAGTCTGGTGGGGGTCCTCATAGAGCCAGGCCATGGCCTGGAAGAAGAGGGTGAGTTTGGTGGTTTCTGGCGCCCGTTGCTCCAATAGCCGGTGGGCCCAGACCTGGGTGTCATCGCGTAGCAATGAGATGACCATCCCCACCTTGGTGGAATCCAGGGAAAAAGGTGCGCGGTTGCAGGGCAAAATAGAGCTCACAGGCGCTACGGAACGCCCGAAACTTTGTACGGTCTCCTGTAAACCATTCGGGCAGAGGCACCTCGGGCTCAGTGGGCAGGGTTACTATGGTGCTGGCAGCTAGCAGGGAAAGCTTTGCAAGTCCTTCACCGCTTGGGTGAGCCCTGTGAGATGCAGGCTTAGGTCATCCATCTGAGAGGGCCACTGCGCAGACTCGGACTGGCTGTCCGTTGCTGTCACGTACCTGGTGGTAGAGTCTGACTTATGCAGTAGGCAACCTCTCTTATGGCCCTGGTTCCAGAACCCCCCTGGTAGAGTAGACAGGGAGCTCTGGAGCACGGGAGCATGAGGGCTGGATGGGACACACGTGGTGGTATGAAGCTGTCCCGTTGTCCATGCTAGGCTGAAGAGTAGTGGTGCAGGCCGGGTCGTTAACTTGCGGTCAGAGCGGTACAGAAGGAGCAGGCAATTGGATGGTCGGGTGCAGGCAGGGTCGTTAACAGGCAGGCAGGTGAGGTACAGAAGGAGCAGGCAATCGGATGGTTGGGTGCAGGCAGGGTCTTTAACAGGCAGGCGGGTGAAGTACAGAAAGAGCAGGCAATCGGATGGTCATAGACAAGCCGGGGGTCGGTGCTGGCAGAGTTCAAGCAGACGTGGGTTCAGGCCGGGTCACAGGTAACAGGAAACTCAGAATGGGTAGCTCAGGAACACAGTAACACTGTAGAACGGACAGCACTTGATACAGGGTGCACACTGTTTAAATAGAGCTGCCCGGCCCTTCCTCCTCCGGGAGCGCGAGGAAAGCACAACAAAGTGCAAACAAGTCCTCAGCGCGAGGAAAGCACAACAAAGTGCAAACAAGTCCTCAGCACAGTCTTCTTCTAACAGGAGGTTTACAACCACTTTAAGAAAAGGAGTACAGTGCAAGACAATGGCAATCCTCCCCTCTCAAAGTAGGGTTGGTTTATACATGTATGCCTAGGGAGCTTGCCCAGAAAAGCTTTTGATAGTGTCCAGTCAGCTGCAGTTATCAACCCAGGGCCTATGAATATCCAGGCTGCCATGTACTGTACTTAAAATATGGAATTTACAGGTCAAAATCCACAAGCGCCTTTTTCATTTAATTCTGGTAAGCCTTCCCAGTGTCGGTGATGGATCACATTCATTATATTGAGCACTTTGGGTGTCACTGTATCCCTCTCATGGTGAACATTTAAGGACCGTTCTGTACCTTGTCAATACAGACTGTGATTTATAGTGGTTCCATATACATGCTGGAATCTGTTTGGACTTTTATTATCACCAGGCATGCCAATAATTTATCCGTTTTTATCTAAAATTTGCATTCAATGTGATCTATAATATACCTAGCGCAGCTGCTTGTTTTGTTGTAATAGTATACCCTATTGTGTATATTCCCTGCAGCTCTGTTCAGATTCCTATTTAATTTAAAAGTGGATAGAGTAGGAGATAGTCGGACAGCCTAGGGTAGGAAATTCCAAAGGATGGAAGAGGCTCTAGAGAAGTATTCATTTTAGTGTATTTTTTTCTGAAAATAAAGATTTGATAACCATTTGCGCAATTATCCTGAAACATAAAAAATTGCAACTATTGTTTGTTTTATAAGACAGCTGCTTTCAGAAAATATATATTATTCTAGGGGTTTTAAATAATTTTATTGCAGATTTTAACATGTTTTCCCGAAATGAAAAAAAAAATGAAGTATGTAAATTAAAGTAGTTAAAACATTGTGATGTTCTTCCCCCCTCTTCCCCAAACCACCCTACACCTGAACAGTAGAATACATCAAAGAGTTAAAGTAACACTAAACAATATACTTATTCTCCAAAAAATAATCCATACGCATCCACTACTTAATGGTTATGTAATATATTACATTAAATTTGTTTCTTACTGTGTTTTTTTGCTCCCTTAACATCCTCCATGAGCTCCCAAACCTCATTTTCCCTCTTACTTCCATTTGGTTGGAATAGGCACAGTACATTATTTGTGGTCATTGCACTGCACAGCACATATCCCATGGTCCATAGTACATCTCAGGAGTGAGCAAGAGAGGGTGGCTATGTTTCTACATACAATTGGACCATGGAGAATGAACGTAATCACCCTCTAACTCAGCAGCAGCAGAAAAAAGGGAAAAAGGATTGGAGGAGGTTGAAAGCAATTAAAGATACTTTCTCCTTAGTTTATCGACAGACACAGTGGCTCCTTAATCTTGGCCATTGGGTTAAATCACCTCTGCAGGAGTAGGACTAGGCAGAACATAAAACTTGGCTATACCCCATGGGCCGTCCTCAGTCAGTATATAACCCCTTCCCTGCTCTAGGTATTCAGTTTTTTCTGTCTAGTCAGGAGTAAGGACCTAGTTTCTTGCTGGGATCTTTTTGGTCCTAGCAAATTTTTATTTTCCTTCCATGCGTCTCGTGGGAGATCTACAATCAACTGCCGGGCTGGGTGACAGGCTGTATAATCTAGATCCAGTGGTCTCCTCAGTCCAGCCAGCGAGCCCATGCAGACTGCAGCTACGCGATAGGTCGGCCATGACATAGCCTCAACGGACAGAGGCTGGCTCGCAAGTTCCTAGCAGGGTCGCATACGACCGGGCTCTCGTCCGAGTCGCAGCTTCCCTCTGGCCGACAGCCACCCACTTGGGTGACGAGGGTCCTGTTTGGAGCGATGCCCGCAGCTGTGGAAGGGTAAGTACAGTCCCCCTCCCCTCCTGTATGCGGGGTGGAGTGGACGCGGGTACTCTCCAGGGTTGGTCGAACCTGCCTGCAGGATCCCTCCTCCCATCCCTCAGTTAAGCTGAGTTTCCCCCATCTCCCCTCTATCCCCCCTCTGTGAGTGTTCCCTGAGGTGGGGGGAGGGGGGACTCGTGCTGCTGTGTATCCTGCATTGCTAGGTGGGGCTGCAGTGCCTGGAGCCATGGGGGTCCCAGTGCAGGGTTTTCCCCTCTACCCCCCCTCTGGGAGTGTTTCCTGGGGGGGGGGCTCGTGTGCCAGTGTGGGTACAGTACCTGGAGGGGGCTCCCAATGCAGAGGGCACAAGGAAGGCTTCTGTGTGCTCTGGGCACAATGTACCAGCATTTGGCAGCATTCGGGGACCATTTTCCATTATTATGGCTTGGAGGGCGCTGTGGAACGGAACACTTTGGCGCGAACATTCAAGCAGAGTGCGAGCAGCGTGCGGAGAGCAGCGTGTGTGTGTGTGCGGGGAGCTCCAGGGCCAGACCCAACCCGCCCCAAACGGACCCCCACCCCCGGCGAAGCAGCGGCGGCAGGGCAGCTAAACAGTGACAGGGAGCAGCGTGTGCGGGGAGCTCCAGACTGACCCCCCCCCACTGAAATCCGGACGAGGAAGCGGCGGGCGGTAGAGGCAGCATTCCCCCCCACCCCCCCACCCGTGACCGAAGGAGGAGGCGGGGGGACCGGGACAAACAGCAGGGAACAACAAAGGACTTTCCCCCAAGAGAGGACAGAGGAGGGGGGCGGTGGAGACTGAAGGAGAAGTGAGGCAGCGGCAGCGGTGAGTGCAGATCACTGTGTGACAAACCTGACAGGCTGACAGAGCCAGGAAGGGGGGAGGCTAAAGGCAGAGGCTGACGAGCTGCAGTCAGTGTCAGATTACAGAGGCTAGCAGAGAGACACAACTGCTAATTAAAGACTGATTGTGCGAGACCTGTGTATTGTGAAGTATTGTGAAGTACCTGAGTATTGTGAAGTACCTGAGTATTGTGAGTACCTGTGTATTGCGAGTACCTGAGTATAGCGAGTACCTGTGTATTGCGAGTCCCTGAGTATTGCGAGTCCCTGAGTATTGCGAGTCCCTGAGTATTGCGAGTCCCTGAGTATTGCGAGTCCCTGAGTATAGCGAGTCCCTGAGTATAGCGAGTCCCTGAGTATAGCGAGTACCTGAGTATAGCAAGTACCTGAGTGTTGGGAGTACCTGTGTATTCGGAGTACCTCAGTGTTGGGAGTATAGTGAATACTAGTGCATAGTGAGTATCAGGTGAGTGCCTGTGTATTGGGCGAGTACCTGAGTACTGCAGTGTGAGTACCCGAGAGTGGCGTGAATACCCGAGTGTTGTGAGTACCTGTGTACGGGGAGTATTAGTGGAAGGCAGCCAGCGGTTAGGTAATTGGATAGGGCAAAATTCCCAGTCCCCACTAAATCAATAGGTACGATGCCCGGCGGGTGTGGAGAAGCGATTCGGTGTACATCTTGTCACATGTATGCGTTCCTTGATCATGAGATTGAGGGCGAATACTGCTGTACAAAATGTAAGAGCGTTGTTTCCCTGGAAGCCCAGGTTCTGAATCTGAGGAAGCAACTGTCAACACTGAGACGACTCTCCATACTTAAGGAGAGTTGGGATCGTACTCGGCAGGTGCCGGCAGGGGCCAACACAGAGGCGGGTGGAGACACAGAGGCGCAGGCACCAGAACAGAGTAGTTGGGTGACAGTTAGGAAGGGTAGAAGGGATAAAGTCAGGGAGGCGGATCCTGGGCTGGAGCATCCCAATAGGTACACCCCGTTGTGTGATATTGCGGAAACCAACCAGGAATCAGCATCGCTGGAGCAGAGTGGTGCCCCTAGCTGCCAGGGGAGTAACTCCTCCAGCGAGGGTGGGGATGAAGTCAGGCGAAAGGTAAGGCAGATTGTGGTGATGGGGGACTCCATTCTTAGAAACACAGAGAGGCCAATCTGTCACAAAGACCTGAAGCACCGAACTGTAAACTGTTTACCAGGCGCTCGTGTTTGGGACATCACGGATCGGGTGGACAGATTGCTGGGAGGGGCTGGGGAAGACCCGGCTGTCATGGTGCATGTTGGCACCAATGACAAAGTTAGAGGTAGGTGGAGTGTCCTAAAGAAAGATTTCAGGGACCTAGGAGCAAAGTTGAAGATTAGGACCTCCAAGGTGGTATTCTCAGAAATACTACCGGTACCTCGAGCCACACCAGAGAGGCAGCGGGAGATTAGGGAAGTCAACAAGTGGTGAGGAGCTGGTGTAGAAAGGAGGGCTTTGGGTTCCTGGAGAACTGGGCCGATTTCTCAATCGGTTACGAGCTCTATAGGAGGGATGGGCTGCACCTGAATGGGGAAGGTGCAGACCAGCTGGGAATTAGAATGGTCAAAAAGTTAGAGGGGCTTTTAAACTAGGCAACGGGGGGAGGGTCCAGACTTAGAAATAGCCAGAGGGGAACAGAGTCTAGGGGGTAGTATTGGGGGGAGGAGTAATAGGCCGATTAAGGAATCTAAACACGTGGCAAGTAGGGTAACAAGTCCAATATGCAAACAAGGATTACCCAACAAGGAAGCAGTAGACGTCCGGAAAAAACTATGTGGCTTGTTCACTAATGCCAGGAGTCTGGCGGACAAGATGGGAGAACTAGAGCTGCTACTGTACGAGGAGGAATTAGATTTTGTGGGTATTTCGGAGACTTGGTTCAACAGCTCTCCTGATTGGCTGGCTACCATTCAGGGGTAATCGTTATATCGCAGGGATAGGGAGGGCAAAAAAGGGGGAGGGGTATGCCTGTATATAAAAAATGACATACAAATTAATGTGAGAGATGACATTAATAGTGGTTCTGGGGGGGAGGTTGAATCTTTATGGGTAGAGTTACAAAGGGAAGATACCAAGGGGAAAGTATTACTAGGAATATGCTATAGACCCCCTAATCAGAGGGAGGAGGGGGAGGCGGACCTCCTATCACAATTTGGAATAGCAGCAAGGATGGGAAATGTTATTATAATGGGGGATTTTAATTACCCAGATATTGACTGGGTGGAAGGTACTGCACGTTCAGCTAAGTCTCGCCATTTCCTAAATGTCCTGCAGGATAATTTCATGGGTCAGATGGTAAATGCACCAACAAGAGGAAAAGCATTATTGGACCTTCTGATTACCAACAACACAGATCTGATCACAGACGTGGAAGTAAGGGGCAATCTAGGTAATAGTGATCACAGGTCAATTATTTTTAGTATAAATTACACATCTAGGAAAACTAAGGGGAATACAAAGACACTGAATTTTAAAAGAGCCAACTTCCAGAAACTACGCTCATTGCTGGAAGATGTTAACTGGGATAAAACTCTAGGGACAATGAATACGGAGGAAAAATGGGAATGCTTCAAAAACACACTAAACAAAGGTATTAGCCAGTGTATCCCAGCAGGAAATAAATTTAAAAGAGCTAATCAAAGACCAGGATGGCTTAATGCCGACATAAAGGCACACATAAAAGCAAAAAAGAAGGCCTTTGAAAAATACAAGGCGGAGGGGTCTCAGTCAGACTTTCATATCTATAAAACACGCAATAAGGAATGCAAAGTTGCAATCAGAGCAGCTAAGATTGAACATGAAAGACACATAGCTGAAGAGAGCAAAAGGAATCCCAAGAAATTCTTTAAGTATATAAATGGTAAGAGAGGGAGGTCAGATCATATTGGCCCAGTAAGGAATGACGCGGGTAACCTGGTTACAGAGGATGGAGT
>BLSH010171092.1:77656-125775 GCA_018402905.1 Glandirana rugosa
TCACACTAGAGAAAATTCGCTTTTTACATAATTTTTCTTAGTGTGAATGTAGGATCTTTGAACATTATTCACTACACCTTAAGGTTTGTAGACCGTTGTTTATCGTGTCATCATTAATTCTCGTCCTTGCGGAGTAGACTGCGAAAAGCAGGTGTGTCTGAAGGTGTCCCTTCCAGACACACCTGCTTTGAATTCCCTTTTGCCGGTGGCCGGCACTGTAGTGTCTGATGTGGTTGTACCGGCGGCTGGCTTCTGTATCAATGTATCAGTCACTCCGACCTTTTTCTGTGTTCAGGTAGTTCAGGTTGGGTACACACACAAAAAAAATACAGTCATAATGCAACATATAGCCACAACATTGGGGGATATACAACGTAATACTGACATAAAAAAAACACACACATGGGTTGGACTTGATGGACTTGTGTCTTTTTCCAGCCTCACTGACTATGTAACTATGTCTTCGGTCGGCGGCCATGTTGGTGTAGTCTGTGATGTCACGGCCGGTGGCCGTTTTCCCTTAAGTTTCGTCCACACAGACCTTCCCTGTGGAAGTCTGTGTGGACGAAAAGCGTCAGATGAGGCGTTCCTGCTCTTAATTACTACTGTGCTATTTGTTGCCAGATGTTTGGAATTCCACATCACTTATTACAAGTTTCTAGGATGTAAGTGTGATTCTTTTTAATACATTTTTCGCTTAAAAGAGATCACACTATGTAGCACCTTTTTTGTCCCTGCTGAGGTCTGTTGTGATGTTCCTTGGGCTTTTCTTTGCCCGGATTTTCGATCTGAGCGGTCTTCGGATCTCTGTGGAGTGAATATTCTATGTTCCTTGTGCTGTGGGAGTATAACCACGGAGTCTAATTGATGTCCGAGAAGGTTGATCTCATTTCCATTCAATGCGTATACACCCAGAGTTATCTGGTAAGAGTACCTTATCTAGAAATGGTGAAGGTTCACTTTGCATGCTGGTGGATTCTAGGACTGTAGTTCACAAGTCAATGTAGATAGAGAGGTTTAACAAGACCATATTGACCTTTATGGACTAATTTATTTTATGAGCTTCACATATATATGTTTTTTTCCTTTCTAGATGTATGTTGCACATTGGGTAATATTTATCCACATTGATAGCACCTTATTGTCTAACATATGGACATTTTATTTATCCTGTTTTATGTATCTCACTACTAATAGTGGGATTGTATTTGAGGTTTAATAGCGCTCACTGTTTGGTACCGAATTTATGTTCAGTTTCTGTTAAAATTGATTGTGCTGGCAGCTTGTATTGTACATTTATACAGGTAGCGCGGTATTTCATCTACTATACATGTACTCCAGTCTGGTGTGGGGAGTCCCTGGGGTCCCTTCTGTTTACCAGCAAGCACCTTAGTAGGGGGGAAGTCCATAGCAGTGCCAAAAACTCCTTTTTGTGCTGGAGGAGCTGCCTTATCCATGGAGCCTCAGGGTCGCATCTCCCCCACTGATCCCCTTATGGGGGCGCCTGGTCCCTCCGAGTCCCGGCTCCCTATTAATGCTCTTACACTGGCCCTAGAATCTTTAGTATCCTGGGTGGAAGTGGCGTGCGGGCAAAGGTCTGGCAGGAAGCATTCTCCTGCTCTGTCTGTCTAATCTGACTCTGAGTCTGATGCTGCTGTGGATGTGCCTTGTCCAGTGGGACTTGATACCGTTCGATAGTGACAATGACTCCTCCATGGTCGCAGTAGGAAAGGAACAAATGCTGGTGGACGCACTTGTTACTGCAGTGCGTGAGACTTTAAAAATGGAGGATGTGGCTATCGTGACCATGGATGTGGCTGTCCCTTTTGGTCCACACAAGGCACCTCTTACAGCTGAGGTGCTTCCTTATCTTCCCTATTTTGGCAAATGTGTCTGTTAGGAGTGGGGCAGCCAAAGCAACCTTTTGTGGCCCCTAAACGCTTTGCAGCACATTACCCCTTTTAGGAATCATTTGTAAAAAAGTGGACCAGTCCACCAGTGGTGGACCCTCCTGTTTCCAGGTTGAATAAAGCAACTATGATCCCAGTAGAGGATTCGCTGTCTTTTAAAGACTCAGTGGATAGGAAAGCGGAGTCTGTGGCACGCAGCATGCTCAGTATGGCAGGTTCAGCAGTGCGACCGATCCTGGCCTTGGCTCTGGTGTCTGACACTAACTGAATGGGCCAAGCTTTTGTGCCAAGGTCTGGGGAATGAGAAGGTTCCTGCTGCTTATGTTGATCTGGTGGACCAGTTGGTCCAAGGGCTGCAGTTTGTATGCGATTCATCTTTGGATGCGACTCCCCTGCTGTCCAAGCTTTCCAATTCAGCGGTAGTGATTAGACGTGTGCTGTGGCTTAAGGGCTGGTCTGCAGACCAAGCCTCTAAGAAAGCGCTCATTGATCTGCCCTTTCAAGATGATCGCCTGTTTGGGGCTACCCTGGGTGACATCATTAAGGGTGTCACAGGGGGGAAGAGTACCTTCCTGCCACAGTCTAAGAAAGGGAAGGGGCCTCGTAAATGTGGGCCTTCTTTCTCAGCCCATAAGAAATTCTTTCGGGCCCCCGGGACTGCAGACAAGGGAAACAGATCTCTCAAGTCTTCCTCGGGAGGTTCCAAGCAATCTTGGTCTGGTAAGCCTAGAGCTGGCTTCTCCAGTCCCGCAGACAAGACCCCTTAAGCATGAAGGTCTGCCCTCACCCATAACTGGGGTGGGGGAACATCTTCGTGGGCTTCCAGCTTCGTGGACCTCCTTCGTGCATATCTATGAATTGAGCTTTTTGGGGGTACCAAAGAAGGGGGACAGGGCTCGTTCACTTCAGGGGGTCCTGAGTCTCTTTGTGTGGATATAATTCCTGCAATGGTTCAGGTGATGTCCGAACTACCTGAAGCCCCCTCTATCCTCGGCCAAGAGATTGAATCACCTGGGTCTGACTCTGGATTTAATGCTGACCAGGGTAGTCTTTCTACTCAAACTTCAGCAGATTTCGTTCAACAGGAAGCTACTGAGATTCGTGGCGGGTCACGGGTTTCTCTGCTAGACGCTACAGTCGTCTAGGGTCACTGTTGGCCCAATACTTTCCTCTTCTTCTGCGGTGTCTGCAAAGGATCGAGGGCGAAAGTCTTCTGGTCTTTCTGGTGGCCATAAGGTCCCTTGGGGGCTGCCTCACCAAGAGGACCAGTTGTTCCAAGGGCTGAGCTTCCATCTTGCTTTACAGTCGCTGGTTTTGATGGCTTGGCTATTGAAAGCCAGGTACTGAGGGATAGAGGTTTGTCTGGATCAGTGATCCCTGCTATATTGAAGGCGAGGAAGTTGACTTCTAGCAAGATATACCATCGTACATGGAAAGCATACATTTCTTGGTGTGAGTCGATTGGCGCTCATCCTCGCTCATTTTCTATAGCTTGGATCTTGGTCTTTCTTCAACGGGCGTTGAGCAGAAGTTGGCCTTGAGCACCATCAAGGGCCAGGCGTCTGCCTTAGCAATCTTCTTTCGGTGACCCCTAGCCACGCACTCTTTAGTTCATACTTTCATTCAAGGAGTCGGCACGTGCCTCCACCTGTATGGTCTCTTTTGCCACCATGGGATTTGAACTTAGTTCTCTCAGATCGCCAGAAACCTCCATTCAAGAATATGCGGCAGATTCCCTTACCTACGTTGTCCCAGAAGGTGGCATTCTTGATGGCTATTACATCTGCCTGTAGGGTGTTGGAGTTGGTGGCATTATCCTGACGTACTCCCTATTTAGTGGTCCACAGAGACAAGGTGGTTCTTCGTCCCTGTCCATCGTTCCTACCTAAAGTGGTCTCGGACTTCTATTTGAATGAGGTCATTGTGTTGCCTTCCTTGTATCCCAAGCTGGCTCATCCCAAGGAATTTGCTTTGCGTACCTTGGATGTTGTTTGTGCAGTTTGGGTGTATCTGGCAGCCACGGAGTCCTTTCTAGGGTCAGACTCTTTTTGTGGTTACACAAGGACCAAGGAAAAGGCTGGCCACATCTTTGGCTACCATCTCCAGATGGATCAGACAGACGGTGACTCAGGCCTATTCTATTAAAGGTCGGCTTCCTCCTTTCCCTGTCACGATGCATTCTACTCAGGCACTTAGTACTTCTTAAGCCTTCCGTCATCAAGCATCAATATCACAGGTGTGCAAGGCGGCCACTTGGTCGTCGGTGCATACTTTCACCAAATTCTACAAAGTAGATATTTTAATATCTGCGGATGCTTCTTTTGGCCTCAAGGTTTTGCAGGCTGTTGTTTAAGAGGGGCTGTTCCCTCTTGAGTGGTGTTTTTCTTTCAAATTCGTATTTTTCAGATGGGGGTCCTGTGTCCTGGTTAGGGCTCTTGTGGTTAGCCTTGGGTTATTTTCCCCACCCCTCATTTTATTTTGGCACTCACCGTAAAATTCATTTCTCCGTGTTCGACGGACACAGCACCCACCCCTCTATGGAGTTGTGATACTTCTATTACTGTTTGCTATTAAACTGAATACCTAGAGCAGGGAGGTGGTTAATACTGACTGAGGACGGCCCATGAGGCATAGCCAAGTTTTATGTTCTGCCTAGTCCTACTCCTGCAGAGGCAATATAACCCAATGATCAAGATTAAGGAGGTGCTGTGTCCGTCGATGAACACAGAGAAATGGATTTTACGGTGAGTATAAAAATTCAATTTTTTTAAAGTTTATAACACATACTTGAATAGATTTTTTTACACCAAAATTTAGTGTTGCTTTATGAGACAAGGGTAAAACGGTGGCAAAATCATGAAGCTTGAAAGTTCATATCCGCATACAAAATGGCTAAGCATGACACTACACAAAATACTTCACAGGAAGATAAATATCATGGTGATTGACCATGCAACGTGAAGCCAATGCAATATACAGTGGTACCTCGGATTGCGAGTAACGCGGTTAACGAGCGTTTTGCAATACGAGCAGTTTTTGTTTAAAGATTCTGACTCGGTTTGTGAGCACTGTCTCGCAAAACAAGCAGTATTAAGCCTCTATGCATGCAATACCGCATGTGGCCAGAGGTGCGGGGATGCTGCTAAGCCTCGGAGACACTCTGAAGCATTCGGAAATACCGAAAGTGTAAACCGTTCCCGAGTGTTTCCGAATGTTTCTGACCGTCTCCGAGCCTCACCAGCGCCACACACCTCTGGCCATATACGGTATTGCATACACCAGCATCCCCGGACCTCTGGCCACATACAGTACTGCATTTACAAGCAGTCACTGGAACGAATTATCTGAGTTTCCATTGTTTCCTATGGGGAAACTTGCTTTGATGTACAAGTGATTTCGATTACAAGCATTCTCCTGGAACGGATTATGCTCGTAATCCAAGGTTCCACAGTATTTATATTTCACATGTATAGTTACAAACGGCAACTGAAGATGAAATCTTGGCTAATTAGAGCTCCTTGCCCAATAACTGAGCCAGGAAAACAGAAGCTGTCATGGACTTCAATGGTATCAGCGCTTCAATAAGCCAGCTCCATGTAGCTTTTTATCAAAGTGTGGCTTGTATTCATCACATTGCAAAATAATGAAGCTCAAGGCATGTCAGCATTAATGTTAAAAACTTGCAAGTAAGTCCTTGTCGGCCTACAAAATCACTAAGTATGACACCACACAAAATATTTCACAGGCAGATTAAAGTGATTGACAACCACTTTAACCTACAGGTAAGCCTATAATAAGGCTTACCTGTAGGTTCCCTGCATATCTCCTAAACCTGCACAGTTTAGGAGATATACAGTGTACTGTGATGTGCCCACGTCATCGCCACATGCGCAGTGAAGAAACGGCCTCCGGCATGCGCTGGAGTGACGTCACTCGACTCCGGCCAGTCACAGAGAGATTGCGGCCCCGGAAGGAAGAGGGGCACACGATGGACGCGACCTGGAGCGGGGACATTGTGGACTTCCTACGCAGGTAAGTGCCACATAATGGCTAATATGCGATGCATACTAGCCCATTATGCTTTTACATTGCAGGATAATAAAAAGGAAGTAAAACCAATCAGGGTTTACTTCCTCTTAAAGATCAATTACTGTATATGGAGCTGTATATGGAGACTGACTATGAAATGAGCAGCCAATGCAATATATTTATATTTCACATGTTTAGTCCCAAATGGTACACAACTAAATAGCAACCGCTGCTCAACCTCAAAGTCCATGAAGGTCCAGTGCAAGTGTGCGGTGCTCGGGAGGCTCCTAAAAGTCACAATAGCTGTATCATTTTTGTAGATTAGTATGCGCTGGTGGAATAGCAGTACTCCTATATATATCACATAATTTTTTGGCACAGGACACTTGGTTTTTTTAATCCTGTGCTAAATAAAAGAATATTGCCATTCGATCAGAGTGTGCTGTTGTACAACCACATAGTTACAAATGGCTAATGACTGATCCCTAATTAGTGCTCCCTGCCCAATAACTGAGCCAGGAAAACAGAAGCAGAAATTGACTACAATGGTATCCTCACTATAATAATTTATCAAAGTGTGACTTGTAGGAGTCACATGTTTCCTTTAAGCCAGTCAGTAACCCTACTCTCTGCCCACTTGCTGGCTTAAAGCAAGCATGTGACTCATACTAGCCACACTTTGATAAAGTCTGCGTGCGGGTGGATGAAACATGTTAGTGTTTACCAACTGCTCAGACTTGACATTGGCATCCAGGTAAGGACCAGGTATATGAGAGGAGAGGGGCAGAAAGCCGGCACTCATTGAGACTGCTATGTCTGCAATATACAGCCCCGGATGGGAATTCTACTGAAGCATGCTAAAGGAGTTGCTGGTGTGGGGGTATGGTGCTTTGGACAGTGATGGATCTAAATGATAAGTCTGTTCAGCTGAACCTTCCTCAATATCCAGCAGCACAAATTGATGCTGCGGAATTACTATAGCAGCTGGAAATCGTGTTTAATATTGGTCAGTTACCACATAACAAGTTCTTGGCTGTAGTGGATACTGACATTTACATTTTTGGGATACAGTTGGCCTTATAGAGAGTGTGGTATAAGCTGGTAAGGCAAATTCCTAAATAATTGAGGTGGAAGATGGGCCAAGCGAAGTTATAATTTTGTTTTAATAAGGTGACCTCTGCATCTGGGAAGGAGATGTTGAGGGCATGAGATTTATGTTCATTTACCACTAGTCTGGATATAGTCGAAAATCACGCAAGTGTGGACAACAAGATTGGTTGTGTAGGATGGGGTTGGGTTAAAATTAAAAGTATAACGATGGCAAACACACTGACCTTAAAGTGGAGTTCCACCCTTTTAAAAGTCAGCAGCTACAAAAGTACACTTTTTGTAGCTGCTGACTTTTAATAATGCCTCGCTCATCTCCCCCTTCTCCTCGCGGCACCGGCAATGCAACTCTGGGCGCCTGGCTTTGGCTGCAGCGCTGTGAATGGCAGGGCAATCTTCTGGGACCAGTGACGTGTCCCAGAAGCTTGCTGGGAGGGAAGGGAGAGAGGTGAACTTCCTTCCGGCATCGCTGTGCCAGGAGAGGAAATGGGAGCTGGAAAAACAGGTATCTGCCCTCCCCCCCCCAAAAAAAAACATGCCAATTGTGGCATGTCAGGGGGTCACCGTCACTTAAAGCAGAAGTTCCCTCCGCTTTAACCAATTTAAGGCTGACTGCGGTTCCTTTGATGTCCGGGTTGGATCTAATGAAGTGTCGCAAAGGCTCCAGGGCTAAAATTTGAGTATGGGAGATAGGGGGCAACCCTGTCGTGTTCCTCCTATAAACTGGGAAAGAAGTAGATTGGCAGGAAAGGTAGCAGACAGTTGCCAAGGGACTATGGTACAGGACTCTTAGCTAAGATACGAAGTGGGCTGGAAATCCACATTTATCCACAATGTAATACATGTACTCCCAGGAGAGAGAATCAAACGCCTTATGTACAATATATCTAATTTGTCTTGTAATTTAAAAAAAAACTACAGGCCTTGCACTCCCTTTATTTATTTTTTAAATTTATTTCAGGTACTTATATAGCGCTGTCAGTTTACGCAGAGCTTTACATATATATTGTACATTCACATCAGTCCCTACCCTCAAGGAGCTTACAATCTAAGATCCCTAACTCACATTCATAAATATACTAGGGCCAATTTAGATAGGATCCAATTTGCCTACCAGCATGTGTTTGGAGTGTGGGAGGAAGCCGAAGTACGCAGAGGAAACCCACGCAGGCACATCGAGAACTTGCAAACTCCAGGCAGGTAATGTCGTGTGATTCGAACCAGCGACCCTTTTGCTGCCAGGCGAAAGTGCTATCCACTACACCACTGTGTGCAAATCTTTATTCAAGTGTTCTTTGGGTCCACCTTTCCTTACAGCTTCCTGTGCTTCCCTGGGACCTTGATGTGGTTCTCTCTGCCCTGCAGAAACCACCCTTTGAACCCATCACCCCTTGGATGATTTTTTTCCCACCCTCAGGACCTCATAAGAGATATCCTGATTCAAAATCTATCATTGATAGATGGATAAGGCAACTCGTATATCAAAAGCTTATACTCTGAGACAAGACTTCTCCTGCACTATTATGGGACTTCTTGGGTATTCCGGCATCAAGCCACTGTTTGCTATCTAAGGCTGCCATCTGGATATTCTGTTCATACCTTTTCAAAGTTCTACCAGGTGTACATCCAATCTTGTCCAGATGCAGTTCTAGGCCTCAAGGTTCTTGTATTGGCATTCTGAAGTTTGGGTCACTTTACCCTTGCTGTGGGGCCTATTGGCACAGTTCTGTTTCTCTTAGTTGTTCACAATTGCCTGGGGACATCCCTGGGTCTATAAATATCAAATCTGTGGCCTGTACTGTGCGATAAAATTAATTTTGACTTGCCTGTAAATTCAACATCTTGGAGTACAATACAGGACCCAGATCACTCTCCCTTCTAATCCTGGGTTACTCTGCATTGCCACAAAACGGTGGACTCACTGAGTGGGGTAGGATTATAGGGGGATACCCGGGGGACATGCCCTTCAAAGCTTGCCAGTGTCCAGTCACCTGAAAGTACAAACCTATAAACCAGTTTAATGAATTTCAAGCCAATGCCCTGTACTGTACTCCAAGATATGAAAATTGCAAGTCAAAATTCCTTTTTCTCATGGCTCGATTATTGTGCAGGAAGCTCTAATTAGCCAAGATTTTTAGATTTTATTTTCGGCAGTCATTTGAAAATGCTCCATCTCCATATAACTAATATTCATCTGCTTATGGAGAACTTTGCGTGGTGTTATGCTTATCTGTGTTGTATGCTGTTATGGACTGTTTTCAATCTGAAAGGTTCTTACTTTCATTCTGATATGTTTTGAACATTGTTTTGACAGTGTTTTTCTTTGATTATCTTAACTCTTTGATGTATCCTGCTGTTCAGGTGTAAGCAGGGCAGGGGCAGGACAAGGGCTGGGCAGGAGGGGTGGCTGCCCTGGGCACAATGGTTTACTGCAGGGATGGGGGTGCCTTCCTTCTGTTATAAGGCTAACTGGAATACCGACAGAGGCATCACTACTCCTGTAAGCCCAGCACCGGGAGCAGCAAGGAGAGAGCCCGGGAGGAGGTGCAGGCTGTGTTCTCTCATCCCCTCCCCCCTCCTGCCAGTGCAGCATTCCTGTATTCAGAAGCTGACAGCTGTGTACACAAACACACAGGAGCACTGCACTGACAGGAGGGAGTGGGGAGAGAGTACACAGCCTACAGCCCAGTGCAGAAGTGTCCAGGAGAGAGCCAGGAGCCTATGTTTTGTCTCTCCAGCTCCTCCCTCCTATCAGTGCAGTGCTCTTGTATCCTGTAAACACAGCTGCCAGCTTCTGCATACAGGTGCACTGACAGCTCAGGACTGTTTCTTCTGTTATCTAACACCCCTTTCCCACCTTCTCCCCACACTGGCAGAAGAAATTGCAGGTGGGGGCGAGTAAACAAACCCTACAAAGTCTTGATCTGACAGTGCAACAGTACTAAGAACTGGTCAGCACTGTCCCCATCTGACAGCAGCCTCTGGCGATATAAATAGTTTTGACTTCACTGATTAATGTATGAATGGGTTTTGAAGGTAAACAAAGACATTCATATGAACGTGTAAAGCTGAAGTGTGAAAAATAATGATTTACCATTGATGACTCACACAGTACTCACTTCAGAGATCACAACTATGAATAGATTTGCTAATGACCACAAATCCATTCACAAGTGTAAAAAAAATTGAAATTCTAAAAACAGAAACATAACATTTATGACCTTTAGCCACTTAAGGACCTGGCATTTTTCTGACACATGTTGTTTACAAGTTTAAATTAGTATTATTGCCTAGAAAATTACTTGGAACCCCCAAACATTATACAGTATCTCACAACAGTGAGTACACCCTCACATTTATGTACATATTAAATTATATTATATTTTTTATGTGACAACACTGAAGAAATGGCAGTTTGCTACAATGTAGAGTAGTGAGTGTACAGTTTCTATAACAGCGTAAATTTGCTGTCCCCTCAAAATAACTCAACACATAGCCATTAATGTCAAAACTGCTGGCAACAAAAGTGAGTACACCCCTAAGTGAAAATGTCCAAATTTGGCCCAATTAGCCTATTTCCCTCCGCGGTGTCATGTGACTTGTCAGTGTTACAAGTTCTCAGTTGTCAATGGGGAGCAGTTGTTGCTCTACATAAAGAGGGTCTAGGCTATAAGAAGATTGCCAAGACCCAGAAACTGAGCTGCAGCATGGTGGCCAAGACCATACAGTGGTTTAAGAGGACAGTTTCCACTCAGACCAGGCCTCGCCATGGTGAACCAAAGAAGTTGAGTGCACATATTCAGCGTCATATCCAGAGGTTGTCTTTGGGAAATCAACGTATGAGTGCTGCCAGCATTGCTGTAGAGGTTGAAGGGTGCGGGGTCAGCCTGTCAGTGCTCAGACCATATGCTACACACTGTATCAAATTGGTCTGCATGGCTGTCGTCCCAGAAGGAAGCCTCTTCTAAAGATGACGCATAAGAAAGCCTGCAAACAGTTTGCTGAAGATAAGCAGGCTAAGGACATGGATTACTGAAACCTTGTCCTGTGGTCTGATGAGACCAAGATAAACTTATTTGGTTCTGATGGTGTCAAGCGTGTGTGGTAGCAACCAAGTGATGAGTACAAAGGCGAGTGTGTCTTGCCTACAGTCAAGCATGGTGGTGAGAGTGTCACGGTCTGGGGCTGCATGAGTGGTGTCGGCACTGGGGTGCTACAGTTCATTGAGGGAACCACGAATGCCAACATGTACTGTGACATACTGAAGCATAGCATGATCCCCTCCCTTTAGAGACTGGACCGCAGGGCAATATTCCAACAACCCCAAACACACCTCCAAGATGACCACTGCCTTGCTAAAGAAGCTGAGGGTAAAGATGATGGACAGGCCAAGCATGTCTCCAGGCCTAAACCCTATTGAGCATCTAGAGGAGCGCAAGGTCTCTAACATCCACCAGCTCCGTTATGTCGTCATGGAGGAGTGGAAGAGGACTCCAGTGGCAACCTGTGAAGCTCTGGGGAACTCCATGCCCATGAGGGTTAAAGCAGTGCTGGAAAATAATGATGTCCACACAAAATATTGACACTTTGGGCCCAATTTGGACATTTTCACTTAGGGGTGTACTCGCTTTTGTTGCCAGCGGTTTAGACATTAATAGCTGTATGTTGAGTTATTTTGAGGGGGCAGCAAATTTACACTCTTATAAAAGTTGTACGCTCACTACTTTACATTGTGGCAAAGTGTAATTTCTTCAGTGTTGTGAAAAGATATAATAAAATATTTACAAAAATGTGAGGGTTGTACTCACTTTTGTGAGATACTGTATATTTTTTTATCAGAGATCATAGAGCAGCCGTCATTAAATGGCTGAACATGCACTGAGTGAAATTCCTGTCGCCGCCAGTGTACAGTGCCACATCCTAAACTCTGCCACTCAGCAGTCATAGAGTGTCCCTGTAACCAATGACGTGTGTGTGCTCTGCCCCCCTGTTGCTTACTATTTCACGGCTCCTGGGCTGGCCGCAAGGTAAGATGTGACGTCACATGCGTGCCCCCGCCCCATTTCTTGCTATTTCGAAACTCTATGAACTCACTCGGTCGGCTGCGAGGTATGATGTGATATGTGCGCCCCGCCCCCTTTAGCGAGACTCCCGACACAGCTCTCGCCCCCTGTAGATTGTTGCTTCTGCTGGCTCCTGCTCCCTGCCTCCCTCAAGGTATGTGGGGTGTTTACAGGAACATGGTGAAGGGCATATTTTCTCTTAAGGAGCACACTGATGGGCACATTTAATGTAAGGTTCACTCTGATGGGCACAACAAAATGTACCCGTCAGTGTGTTCTTTAACATAAAATATGCCCATCAGTGTGGCCATTAACATAAGATAAGGTGCATGCTGATGGTCACACTTTGTTAAGGGGCACTCTGATGGGCACATTTTATGTTAAGGGGCAACCTGATGGGCACATTTGTTTGACACCGGAAAGCTTCCGGTGACGTCATATTCGCTGATTGGAACGGAAACCGCGGCTCTATTCCAGAATGGTGTTAGTATTTGCTGAGATACAAGAGGAAAATCTTGTACGTTTTTAATTGAATAAACGGTATCACACTATGGATATCTTCTGGTTATATTCCCTATGAAACACACAAGGATCCATTTCCACCTGCTGGAGAACCACAAGAACAAGCAGACCATCAATTGAAAATACAACCTGATGAGCTATTGCCCTAATACACTGGCAATATCCACCAATATCTGGTGAGTGTGGGCACATAAGGAGGGGAGCACGATACGGCACAGCACGGAATAAGAACTGGCACAAGGACTGCACAATAACATATGAAAAGATCACATTTTTTAATTTAATTCATTTTGTTTTGGATTATTTGGATTTTCAGTTTGTTCATATTGTATATAACTTTTAACACATGAGATCTAAATATTATTATTATTACTATTATTATACAGGATTTATATAGCGCCAGCAGTTTGTGCAGCGCTTTACAAAAATGAAGGTAGACAGTACAATTACATTACAATTTGGTACAAGAGGAATCAGAGGGCCCTGCTCGTTAGAGCTTACAATCTAAGAGCGAGGGTCAGTTAATACAAAAGGTAAAAGCTGTGGGGGATGAGCTGATGTAGAAAGAAAGAGTATTAGGTAGAAGCAGGATAGGCTTCTTTAAAGAGGTTTTCAGGGATCGTCTAAAGATGGATAGATTAGAAGACAGTCGGACTGATTGAGGTAGGGAGTTCCAAAGGATGGGGGAAGCTCTCGAGAAATCCTGGAGGTGAGCATGGGAGGAGGTGACAAGGGAGCTAGAGAGCAGGAGGTCTTGGGAGGACCGAAGAGGGCGGCTTGGTTGGTATTTTGTGACTAGGTTAGAGATGTAGCTGGGGGCAGAGTTGTGGATGGCTTTGTAAATTATTGTTAGTACTTTGAATTTTATACATTGGGTGAGAGGAAGCCAGTGGAGAGATTGACAGAGAGGGGTGGAGGACACTGAGCAGTTGGCAAGGTGAATAAATCTTGCAGCAGCATTCATTATTGACTGAAGGGGGGATAATTTATGCAAAGGCAATCCAATGAGGAGAGCGTTGCAGTAGTCGAGGCGAGAGATAACCAGAGAGTGAATTAGAAGCTTTGTGGTGTCATTGGTTAAAAAGGGGCGTATTCTAGCGATGTTGCGTAGGCTGAGGTGGCATGATTTGGACAGGAATTGAATGTGGTCTTGAAAGGACAGTTCAGAGTCTAGGGTTACCCCTAGCACCCTGGCATGTGGGAACGCACTAATAGATGTGCCGTTGATCTTAACAGAGAAGTCAGGGGAAGGGGCACTTGGGGGAGGAAATATCATGAGCTCAGTTTTAGATAGATTCAGTTTGAGGAAGTGCTGTGACATCCAGGCTGATATGTCTGTTAGTAAGGCAGTGATCTGTGAGGAGACTAATGGGGTGAGCTGAGGGGTAGAGAGATAGATTTGGGTGTCATCGGCGTATAAATGATAGCGGAAGCCATGGGAGGTTATCAGCTGACCCAGGGAGGACGTGTAGATCGAGAATAGTAGGGGTCCAAGGACAGGACCTTGGGGGACCCCAACGGTGAGAGGAGTTGGAGAGGAGGAAGTGGAGTTGTAAGTGACACTGAAGGTGCGGTGAGATTTGAACCAACGGAGAGCACAGCCATGGAGACCAAACAAATTGAGTTTTTTGAGGAGGAGGGGGTGATTAACTGTATCAAAGGCAGCGGAGAGGTCCAAGAGTAAGAGTATGGAATAATGACCATTGGTTTTTGCTGTTAGTAAGTCGTTTGTGAGTTTTAGGAGGGCAGTTTCTGTGGAATGGTGTGGACGAAATCCAGACTGAAGCGGATCAAGATGGCTGTTTTCAGTGAGGTGGTCACTCAGTCGGTTGTAAACTAAACGTTCAAGGATTTTGGCGGCAAAAGGGAGTAAGGTGATGGGTCTTAGGTTGTTAAGATTGGTGGGGTCCAGTGTGGCCTTTTTTGGTATGGGAGTGACTAGTGCATGTTTTAGAGGGTTGGGGAAGATGCCAGTAGAGAGGGAGAGGTTGAAGATATGAGTTAAAGAGTGTAGGATAGAGTCAGAGGGTGACTGTAGTAGTTGAGAAGGAATGGGGTCTAGGGGGCAGGAGGTTAGGTGGGCGTTAGAGAGAAGTTTAGTGACTTCCTCTATGGTAGCTGGGTTAAACGAGAATATTGATTGTGCAGGAGGACAAAGAGTGTGAGGGGAGTGAGACATCTGTAGAGAGAAGATCTCGAGACTAATTGTATCAATCTTATTTTTAAAGTGATAAGCAATCTCCTGGGCAGTGAGCAAGTTAGTGAGTGGAGGTAATGGAGGACGAAGTAGCGCGATAAAGGTAGAAAAGAGTTGACGGGGGCTCCTTGAGAGGTTGTTAAGAGTGATAAAGTAGGTCTGTTTGGCAGTGTGAAGGCAGGAATGGTATTATTGGAGGGCAGATTTATATTAGCTGAAATCTTGCTGTGACTTAGTCTTACGCCACAGACGCTCAAGAGCGCGGCTCTTTTTTTTAAGGCTTCTGGTATCGTCTGTCTGCCAGGGTTGTAGTGGTCGGGGCCTGATTCTGTGTGTAGTGAGGGGGGCTAAGGTATCTAGGGTGGATGACAGTGAGCTGTTGTATATAGAGGTGGCCAGGTTGGGGCAGGACAAGGATGATATCTTGTCGTAGAGACACTCTGTAGCAGAAAAAAGAAGAGAAGGGTTAAGATGGCGAAGGTTTCTATGGGTAATTGTTTGGTAGCTGGAAGGCAAGGAGGAGGAAGACAAGGAGAGAGTGAAACTAATAAGGTGGTGATCAGAGAGAGGAAAAGGAATGTTGGAGAGGTTGCACGGAGTGCATAGGTAGGAGAATATGAGGTTAAGGCAGTTGCCATCAGTGTGAGTAGAAACATGTGTCCATTGTTTTAGGTCAAAAGAGGAGGTTAGCTTTAGAAAGTTAGAAGTAGCAGGAGTGTCAAGATTAGCAGGGATGTTGAAGTCACCAAGAATGATTGTTGGAATTTCAGAAGAAAGAAAGTGGGATAGCCAGGCAGAGAAGTCCTCAAGGAAGCTTGATACCGGTACAGGAGGCCGATAGATCACAGCAATTCTCTAATCACGTTTATATGATTTGTGTAGTGTAGTGTAGTGTAGTGTAGTGTTGAATGCAAGACAGCGCTGGGTACACGTTATAAATTGATTTGAAGGCACCTACACCTTATATCACAGCAGCAGTCAATTAGATAATTTATCACAGAAAAGTGCACAAAGTCTCAGCGTGGGGATTATAAACATTTAGGCTGGGTTCACACTATCCGACATTTAAATGACCGATTTACGGTCCTACAAAGTTGGACCGATTTTCTGTGAACAGGGATCCAACTTTGATCCCGACAATACTAGGCATCTTGTGCTTTGTGGATCTTAAAGGGGAACTCCATGCCAAAGTAAAGAAAAAAAATGGCATGGAGCCCCCCTTCAGGACCATACCAGGCCCTTTGGTCTGGTATGGATTTTAAGGGGAACCCCGTGCCAAATTAAAAAAAAAAATTGCGTGGGGTTCCCCCAAAATCCATACCAGGCCCTTCGGTCTGGTATGGATTTTAAGGAGAATCGCAATGCCAAAAAAACAGCGTAGGGTCCCCCCAAAATCCATTACAGACCCTTATCCGAGCAACCTGGCAGGCCAGGAAAGGGGGTGGGGACGAGCGAGCGCTCCCCCTCCTGGACCATACCAGACCGCATGCCCTCAACATGGGGAGTATGGAGGCTTTGGGGCAGGGGGGGGCTCTGCACCCCCCCACCCCAAAGCACCTTGTCCCCATGTTGATGAGGACAAGGGCCTCTTCCGGACAACCCTTGCTGGTGGTTATTGGGGTCTGTGGGCGGGGGGCTTATCGGAATCTTGAAACCCCCTTTAACAAGGGGGCCTTCAGATCCCAGCCCCCCACCCTATGTGAATGAGTATGGGATACCTATTCACCTGCAAAAAGTGTATAAAAAAAACCCAAAAAACATTACACAGGCTTTTAAAATATTTTATTAAATCTGCTCCGGTGTCTTCTCAGGCTCTTCTTTCTACTGCTCATTTGTGGTCTCTTTTTTCTTCTGAGGTGTCTTCTATCTCCTGCTCTTTTGCTAGGCTTCTCCGCTGTCCTCTTCCCTCTGTCTCCTCTCTCTTATTCTTCCCATGTTGACACAATGTGTTCTCACGCAGGAATGCAGTCCCTGCTGTGCGCTGTTACTTATATTGACATGGGACAGGGCCACCCGCTGATGTCAACAGGTTACCTGTTTAGAGTTACAGCAGAGGTCCTAGAATTATTGCTCTCGCTCTTACGATCGTTGCGATACCTCACGTGTGCTTTGAACACCATTTACATATATGGGCGCGACCTACGTATATGTTCGCTTCTTTACATTTACTAAGCTGTGGCGCATCACACTGTTTACTTTTTTTTTAAACAAACTTTATTGAAATGTCACACAATTATATTTAATTTAGTTCTATTAGTCACAGCACGATGCAAGACAGCAAATTGCCTCCTACTGCTCTGAAAAAATTAGGCCATGCATTACTTTTTTCAGCACACACCATAACACAGTGGTATGAACCAGCCAGATAGGAGGCAAGGCATTTTACCTTGTCTTATGGTGGGACTGTGTTGGAATGCCCGCCCAATACAGCCCCACCACACCTGATGTGAATCCAACCTCACAGTTTGCAGATAGCAAACTTTTAAATTGTAAAGAGACAGCAACACAAACATGTCCCCAGTTAAAACTGTGCACTTCAGGGTCAATGCAAAACCTGACTCACAGATCAGGAGCTGCACACTGATTTTGACAAGTGAGTGATTGCTGGGTGTAGGACCCCTAAGTTTACACACTATGAATGGGGGGGGGGGGGGGTGGTGACACAGTTTGGCATCTTTGAATGACCTTGTCCCGGCCCTGGGTGTAGGGCAGTCTTGCAGGGTGACACATTTATCACAACATGTTATTCACAAAATATGCTATTGGTTGGTATATGTTGGGTTTACATTCAAGTCTATTGTAGCCTGTGATACAATAAAATATATTTTGTTTATGTAAGTGCGTGCAAGCTAAGTAATGCACAACTGTAACACTTAGATATTTACAACCTCACAGAGAGATCAAATTAATCCCCAGAGAAAGTTGCCTTCTGCATTTTTTCCAGAAGAATGCGGCCATTTTTGTGGGCATCATCTAGGATCAAAATTTACTTCCTGGGCAGAGAAGCTGACTGACACAATCATGTAAATCTGGTGTCTGATATTCTTGTCTGTTTTCACAAATGTGCACAAAGCAGTTCCTTTGCTGAAGCTTCTCATCTTAAAACTTGCTACAAAGTTACAATACAGTCTCACTTGGGGAGAGGTTACAGAGGAGATGCCTTCTCCTGCCTACAGCAGACTGATGGCATAATTTCAGCCTAGGCGTGGGTTCTTATTTTGAGAGCAAGGGCTGTGTTGTATTGATAAAATGTATATTTTTAATTTAAAAAATACCACTGTTGTATATTTGTGATGTCCTATTGGGGTCTTAAAGCTTGACACTGTACTGACATTTCAGCTCTGACAGGGAGAGAATACAAATGAATAACAATACGCACCCCTATCACTGAAAAGTAAGGCACCATTTTATCAATTTAAAATGACATTTTTAGGAAAGGGGGATATTTGTGATATGGAAGAAAGTGGCACCAACAAATGAATAAAAGCATTCCAGTTTTTATTTTTACATATAAAAATTCTCCTGGTTAAAACGTTATGAGAAAGGTCCATTGCAATTTCATCGTTGACATGCTATGCATCACAGATGATCTTGCATAGGACAGATTACTTTGCATAGAAACAAAGTTCACTTTTTCAAGGATGTGTGTGCGATTCAAATGATAAAGATAAACTTATTGACAGTTCCAAGCATACATACATTATTTACTTTTTCTGTTTTATTAAGCTCTGTTATATGATATAAATGGGGTTTTAGGATGCCACACAAAAAATGTGAATATAACTATATTAAAATTAATATTTTATTATAACTAGATGGATAAAGCTACAAATGCTGAACAGAAACAATTAAGGGCTAGCTAGACTGCACAGCAAAAAGCAGTGTTTTTCTGTACAGACTAGTGTGAACAAGCCCTTTATTGCTCTTGTACACAATTCGTGACTAACTAACCAGTTATAGTCTAGCTGTCAGTATAAGGTCTGGTTGGGGGCAGTGCAATGCATATTTTAGCGCATCACACTTTAATTGTTTTTTCTAACTTTGAACAGTTCATTCATGTCACATGGCATGGATGTTCAGTGCATAACGCAGTACTGCTGTGACACGTGGTGCCATCCACTATGCTGCTTAAGAATGCGGAATGTGTGCAAATTTCCACACCACGCTAAACTGCAAAGCAAATAACACCAGTGTTGTGGTGTCAATGAGGAACATAAAAAAATGCCTTGTGGTGTTTGGCTTCTATCCAGGGTGGAAAATGCCAATATCTGTACACAAACGAGTCCTAATGGATGCATCAAAAATACCTCTGACTTTCCACCTCCTTACATATAGCTTAATTCTGTACATAACTCAAACGGTAGCAGTGACCATCACTGGTGTATATAATTGTGTAGTCCATTATTTAAATCAATCCAATCAGTAGAGCAGAGGTGGATACGTTTTTTTGTCTGCTTCTTAAGGAGGATAGAATCTGAATCACATATAGGTATAAAACCAAATTATGCATAGAATATCCCATATAAAATGCAGTTAACTACAATATTTGACCACTTTGTGCAAGAAAAGTATTTCTTCATGTATCTCAGATGCTGCTGTTCAGTGGCTAACACTCTCCCTTGTGGGGTGGCCACAAGGGGACAAAACAGGGCGAGGCAAAGCGAATAAGCCGATTATCTAAAACACATCAATATTTCTTTCCTGCCACTTATATTATCATTACATGTATATGTGTGTGTATATATATATATATATATATATATATATATATATATTATATATATATATATATAGTGGAGTGATATGAAAATGAACAAAATGACATTCTACTGGGGAATGCAAAACTCTTTTTTTTTTTTTTTTTTTTTTTTTTATATAGATGTACTTTAAGTTGAAGGAGCCAATAGTATCTGTTTCTTTTTGCAGGATGGAGAACAGTTTAAGGATGTTGTGTCAGAAATGTATAGATGCCAGTATTGATGAATGGGTGTGGGTCCTACCTGTGCTTCATGCATTTTCTGCTGCATCTAAACCAGGAACTTCCCATAATGCAGCAGTAGACAAGCAAGAAGATGTATGGGCGGGTCTGGAAGGCCTTGTTTATGATAAAGTGAAAAAACGTGAAAGGTAACTATGTTGCATTGCTATATAAGTTCCCCTTTTTGAGTATTTGACAGAGTTATTTAACAAATTACTAAAATTCTAATGATTTTCATTTCCCGTTAAAGGCCAGTGCCACTAACAAAGTGGCCTTTCATAAAAACTGAAAAAAATGACCTGTTTTCATTCTCGTCTATTGAAGGGCACAGTAATTCAAATACAGTTGGATTACACTGCTGCCTACAAGAGGATTAGACACTGGTAAACTGCACTACATACTTGTTGGTATATTTAAAAGGGATTGCACAGTCAGATTGTAATGTATTTAATGAGTGCAAGCCAGCCTCCAGTATAAGCCCGCATCTTTCTAGCATACCTCAGTTTTTTGCTAGTGTCCTAGGAGGATGGATGTCTTTTCCTTAGCTCTAGTCTTTTTTTTTTTCTAGTTTTTATCCTTTGTGGCTTTATTCCTTCCTCGACTTCAGCCAAGATTTCCTCACAGCTTTGCTACTTGAGTTAGACTCTACATAGCAGCTTTTCACATCACTTGCCTTAATCTGACTTTAGATGGTGTGTGCCGATCCCTCTAGACTCAATGTTGCTGCAGTTCAGGCATTGGTCTTTGCATTGTGGTGCTATCTCGACCAGACTATACTCTGTGTGTTAGCCACAGAACGCTTTTCAGGTCCCTGCATGGATCCCAGATTGCTCTAACTGGGTTTGCCCTCGGTCTGACAGTTTAAAGACACTACTAACACAGGACAATGTTAAGATGGGTGGATTCTCTCAAAGGGCACCTCTCCCCGAAAAAGATAGGCCCTAGTTGGAACAATTGTCTGGATCCTTGTGTTTTAGTTGCGGTGTAAACGTGTGTCTCATTTGGGTCTGATGCTCAAAGAGTGTCTAAATAGTTTGACCCTGGAGGGACATTGCCTCTTTAGTGCTATCCTTGACCACATGGTTAGCAATTTCATGGATAGCCAGAGTTTGCTACTCCCTCAACATAGGAGGTCTGGGGAGGGGTTAGAGGAATATAACCCCTCCTCCTCACCCACTACATGTCCAGGGGTATGGGCATCATTATGCCCACGCACATATGTCTGCACTTGTTTTCTTCTACTGACTTGAATCTGATCTTCCTTATACCCCTTTTAGCACTCATGCTAATTCCTCATCTCTGATGGCCCTTCTTATTTTCTTGGTTTTAGTGCACAGGACCCTGTTTTAGTGACAGGAATGTCAGGTTTGTGCATCTGGGGGTGATTCAAATGCCACGCATGGAGAAGGATGGTGATCGTTGCTGGAGTGCTTGGCAGCACCCTGAGTGGTCAGCACTTGAAACACCTTAGTCTCCTGCTCTAGGAACTTTCTGTTGGGATCAACATTTATCCAGGGACCTTTGTGGGACCTCTCCACAAGGGAATTGGTTCCTCCTTTTTGGCCACTCAGCATCTTTCTGTGGAGGTTTCCCCAGATACTTCCCCTTGTCCTGCTCTTCATCTGGTAGATGCTTTTTGGCTAAGATTCCTACCTCTGGTTCAGCATTTGTTGATGTTTCATTGGATCTGGAGAGACCAGGATCTCCTTAGAACCATTTTCAGTAGACATGATCTGCAGCTTCTTATGCGCGTTGCTTCAGTGTCACCTTGAAGTATCTGAGAGGGTGTTTTAGGTTACATCTTCATTTTTTTAAATTCCTCCCATCTCTCCAGCTTGGACTTCCAGCCTACCCATATGGTGGTGTCTTCTGTACACCTTTTTTCCTTTGCTTATGTTGACTGTGTGGATTTAACTCTCTCTTTATGCCATTGTGAGCTATTGGATTGTAATCAGACCGTACATTTTTTTTGTGTTCGTTTAGCGTGTTTATTTGGTCTGACTCGGCATACTTTTTTAATCATGGAGCTCTTATCCCCTTAACCCTAGGGTAAGAGATGTTAGGCCTTGGGTCTGTATTTGAAGATCTGCTGCTTTTCTAGCCTGAACCTCTTTTTTAGTACTACATTCCCTTTGGGACCTGCACCTACTGTTGGTTATCCCCAGTGTTTCCTGTTCTGTTGATCACTTCACATTGTGGGTTATGATTGCTCAGCTTTACTGGCACAGTTTGATATTTCTCTTCTGTGTAGTTCATTTCCCTCTGGCGGTGTCCTTCCATCTTGATCTTGAGCATCAGGTTGATCCTCCATGCTCTCACCTTGGGTATTGTTAGCATGTTGCCCTATCTAGTAGGAAACCTCACCCCATCTGTTCAGATTTGGGTGTAGGTTTTCTGGTGGCCTCTGGGCTGCAGGTGGTTTTTAGACCTGCTAGTGAGCTTGTTTGTAGGTTATTTGCTATTAGCCACGTTCAGTGGGCTTATTTTTGATGTCCAAACTGTATCTGAATTTGTTTGTCCATCAATAAACAAGAATTAAAATTGGATTTTCGTACTTGCCATAAAATCTTTTTTCGGGGTCTGTCAAGGGACACGGGTCCCATTGTTTTGTGTTTTTGTTCATGCCCTTAATACTGCTTTTCCTCAAAAACGAGACATACTGTGTAGAGGGGGTTATACTGGAGGCTGGCATATGATTTTTTTGTTTGCCAGTGACCAATCCTCCTGTTGGTGGAAGTATAACCTGACTGCATCTGAATTCCTGGGCCTGTCAATGGAATACAAGAAAACTATTTTACAGTATCAAACAAATCCCAATTTTTCTTAATTTTTGCTGATTCAAACCCAAAGTCTGACATAGTGAAATTATTTTTTAATGCTCTATGGAGAGGATTTGAAAAGTCACATGGGCTGCCGTCAATAAAATATATTAGTTTTCTTATTTTCAAAAATGTTATTTATATTGTTACACATTTAAGTCCATTAAAGGAAAATGCCCAACCATGCCTGTAAATTTCTTGTCAAGTTTACATTTTCTGCCATCTGTTTATTTTTGTTCCCTTGAATACATACAGTGCCTTGAATTTTCCACAGTTTGTCACAACCAAAAATGTAAATGTATCTCATTGGGATTTTATGTGATAGACCAACACAAAGTGGCACATAATTGTGAAATGGAAGGAAAATGATGAATGGTTTTCAAATTTTTTTATGAATAGATATCTGAAAAGTGTGGCGTGCATTTGTATTCATCCCCTTTTATTATGATATCCCTGTGCCCACCTGTGTGCAATTTAATCTCAGAATAATTACAGCTGTTCTGTGAAGCTCTCAGATGTTTGTTAGAGAACCTTAGTGAACAAACAGCATCATGAAGGCCAAGGAACACACCAGACAGGTAAGGTATAAAGTTGTGGAGAAGTTTAAAGCAGGATTAGGTTATAAAAAAAAAATATCCCAAGCTTTGAACATCTCACAGAGCACCGTTCAATCCATCATCTGAAAATGGAAAGAGTATGGCACAACTGTAAACCTACCAAGACATGGCCGTCCACCTAAACTGACAGGCCGGGCAAGGAGAGCATTAATCAGAGAAGCAGCCAAGAGGCCCATGGTAGCTCTAGAGGAGCTGCAGAGATCCACAGCTCAGGTGGGAAAATATGTCCACAGGACAGCTATTGCCCGTGCACTCCACAAATTTGACCTTTATGGAAGAGTAGCAAGAAGAAAGCCATTGTTGAAAGAAAGCCATAAGAAGTACCGTTTGCAGTTTGCGAGAAGCCATGTGGGGACACAGCAAACATGTGAAAGAAGGTGCTCTTTCTTTATCGTACATCACAGGACACAGAGCCGGTTATTATAATCATAACTATTTGGGTTATATGCCACCTATAGGTGAATGGACACTGGTAGATCAATTAGATCAATCAAACAGGAAGTCCTTCCCTATATAACCCTTCCTACACAGGAAGTACCTCAGTTTTTTGCCAGTGTCTGTAAGGTGGTGGTCACTGATGTGATACATGTGCTCTGGGAGCATACTTGGAGGTCTGGACGGTTCTATTTAGAATCATGAACTTCATTTTCATACATTCGAAAGAGCTGTCAGCCAAAATGGATGGTACCAGAACCTCATTGTATAGGAGAGAAGATAACTTGAGGTTTGCCTGTAAAGCAGCCTTACAGCACTGGACCAGGAGAGAAGATAACTTGAGGTTTGCCTGTAAAGCAGCCTTACAGCACTGGACCCTTCATAATGGAGCTCTGTACAGTGTTGTTCTGACCAAGGTGTTTTCCTGCAGGGTGCTTTACAGGTCCGGGGGAGTGGACCCCAGATTAAGGAGGACCCAGTCCCTGAAGGTCTTTTATGACAGAGCCCGCCGTGATGGGTGAAGGTTGGACTCCTGTTAGCCTCAGAGTCCTGCGGCAGGAATGGTAAGTCTGAATGTTGCAGTTTCTCTTTATAAAAAAAAAAAAAAAAAAAAGAGATCTGACTGTCTGGTTTTCCTCCTGCTGACCACTGGGGGCAGTGTGCTGTTGGTCATGCTTTGTGTACTCGGGAGTATTGGGTTGCAGTGTCTCCTCCAGCCACCAGAGTGCGTATGAGCACTCAGCAAGGCCTATTCGTGTATAAACAGGTGGACCATGTGGGCTGAAGGATCAACAAGGCCTCTGAGGCATAACTTCAGCCATTGATACATAAGGAGCTATGTGACTAGATAAGTCATAACTATATACTGCATAAAGGTATTGTATGCTTACTGCTTGTACAACTATTTGTCGATACACCCCTGTATGGGCATCGGCGCACTTTAAGGAGTTGTGTCTCCATTCTAGTGTGCGTTTGGTCTGCAGGAGCTTATTTTTTTCCCCGCTGTTCTGAAGCGGCATAGAGGCTGCATTGGATGCCTATGTGCTTGGCTAATCCTACAAAACTAGTATGAGGCCTGGTGCAGTTAAGCAGGTGCATGCTTGCAAACTGGCTTAAAGTGTTTGTTAACCAAAAAAAATACAAATCCTGGTCCCTTAAAGCAGATTAACCGGTTCCGGACCGGCTCAGGTACATTTACTGCTGCAGAGTGGTCGCATATTGCGAATTGCCATCTATAAATGGCGCTTGTGCATGCGCGACTAGCAGACGGGAGCACGCTCTCTGGACCGCTGCATTCCCCAGCAGTATGGCCGCGGGTCTGGCGGACTCTGTCAGCTGGTGAGCCGCGATTGCCTGGCACAGAAGAAAAACAGGGAACCGCCGATGTAAACACCTGTCACTGGGATCAGTTAGATCTCTTATGCCCCTGGTAGCTCAGCCCCCTCCAAGTTAGAACACACCTAGGGAACACAGTTAACACCCTAGATCGCTCCCTGCAGGTTAACCCCTTCCATTAAAATGACATTTATACAGTAATCAGTGGATATTTAAATTTCTGATCGCTGTATAAATGTCATTGTTCCCAAAAAAGTGTCAAAAATATCTGACACGTCCGCTGCAATATCGCAGTCCTGATAAAAATCTCAGATCGCTGCCATTACTAGTATAAATTGCTGGGACGTCCCAAATAGTTGTTATTATAATAACTGGCTCTGTGTCCTATGATGTACGATAAACAAAATTGGATTTTTCCTATAGCTTACTTGAAAAATCCTTTTCTTGGAGTACATCCCAGGACACAGAGGTTCCTCCCCTCTTGCCTGGGAAATGTATTGCTTACTACAAAACTGAGGTCCTTCCTATGTAGGAGGGGTTATATAGGGGAGGACTTCCTGTTTGATTGATCTACCACTGTCCATTCACCTATAGGTGGCGTATAACCCAAATAGTTATTATTATAATAACCGGTTCTGTGTCCTGTTATGTACTCTAAGAAAAGGATTTTACAGGTAAGCTGTAGGAAAAATCCAATGTTTGGCCTAAAAGCAAAATGCTATGTATGGCAGAAAACTAACACTGCACATCACCCTGAACCCACTGTGAAACGTGGTGGCAGCATCATTTTGTGGGGATGCTTTTCTTCAGCAGGGACAGGGAAGCTGGTCAAAGGCAATGGGAAGATGGATGGAGCCAAATACAGGGCAATCTTAGAAGAAAACCTGTTAGTCTGCAAAAGACTTGAGCCTGGGGCAGAGGTTCACATTCCAGCAGGACAACGACCCTAAACATACAGCCAGAGCTACAATGGAATAAAGCATAATTATGTGTTAGAATGCCCCAGTCAAAGTCCAGACTTATATCCAATTGTGAATCTGTGGCAAGACATGAAAATTGCTGTTGACAAACACTCTCCATCCAATCTGACAGCTCTTGATCTTTTTTGCAAAGAAGAACAGCAAAAAATTCACTCTGTGTGCAAAGACATACCCAAAAAAAGAGGTAGGTGTGGCACCAATGCCTTCTTGCACCACATCCTATATATTTATTACAAATGCAGAGAATTATTTGGGAATTTTTAAGGTGCTAATATATAATATACACAACAATTGTATTAAAATGCATTATTTATTTATAAACATGATTGAAGGAGCCTATAACAAAAAAAAAAAGGTACATGATTGGTCAATATAGTAGCGTTTGGAAAATCATCTCATACAGTTCAAGTTTGGCATGGTTGGCTCCATTGGGCTTCTTCAGGGGTTATATTTGTCTATTGCAAGTTATGCCATTCTATCAAATAAACATACAAGTATGCATAATAATGTCATCAATATAGAACATGTCGGACATTTCACTTACATGCTTACCCCAGATAGTCTATTGGTTCAAGAAAGAAGACCTTCAAAATCATTTGCCCTCATTAGACTTAGCAATAGAGCTGCAGTGGGATCATTGGAGATACATATATACCAAGCTAAGAAAAGAGGAAAAAGAAGGAAGAAGACAAATAACCAAGTATAGTGAATATCATTATGATTTCACTTATTATGACACTTCAATCATACTTCAAAATTGCACACTTATTGGATGTAAGGTACGATAAAGGACAGTCCGCGGGTGGCAGGTTTTTAACTCATCAAAAACTAGACTATAATGTGCAGCAGCAGAGAATAGGTAAGTATTTGTATGGTGAACAGAGATATTACCAATTTGTCAGTTCATGTAATGGAGCAGCAGCAGTTCCTCCACCTGGTTTCCGGGGACCTAACCCAGAAAGCATAACAGTAAAATTATAATCCATAAAAGGAAGTTGTCGACAAAGGAAGATGTAGGTTCATCATCAGAGGAAGAAGAGAGGACACAGCCTACCTTACACTGCTGCGTGTGTGAGCATCCACCCGTGTGGTTACCGGTGTAGTGTCGTTTTTTGAAACCCCACACAAATGGAAACCGGAAGGGGCATTCTGTCGCCGCCATCTTGCTATACTCACACTCTTCCGCACTAAGAATACAGAGAGAAGGCGGAGAGTGGTCATCTTTTTACACCCACCGGAGTTTTTAATTTCACACTTATTTTTAACAGTAAACGTTGCTTACATACAGAAATGGAGGATTTATAAATCCCTCTCACTGTTTTCATGTTACATTTTAAAAGCAGCGGTGTTCTGTGACATTTCCTAAGCTGTGAGATCAGCAGGCTTGCCGCTGCTATTAAAATTGAACATCAAAACCGTGCCACGCATTTCTATATACAATATTTTAGTATGTAAGCTCCATTTACTGATAAAAATAATTGTAAAATTAAAAAGTCCGCTGGGTGTAAAATGATATCCACTCTTTACCTTCTCTCTGTATTCTTAGTGAGAACAAGTGCGGGTATAGCAAGATGGCAGCGATGGAACGTCACTTCCGGTTTCCATTTGTGTGGGGTTTAAAAAAACGACTCTACAACAGCAGTAGCAATGACTGGAGACGCCAGCTTTATGCATCTCCCACCGGGCTAACATGTGATGTCATCAGCCGGGCACAAATGCAACTGTCTCTAGTGTACATTTGCGGAATGCCAGAAAGAAGAATTGCAACTAGGTCTTAAAGCGCAGATGTCAGTGCTGTATAAATGGCACCATCTAGTGCTTGAAATAGGGCAGAACACTACAAAAAGCTTTTAATAATTGCAGAGTTGAGGCTACCCAATATTGCTCATATTGTAAATGATATAGAAAAATTCATTAATTTCACATGATCTTTTACCCTCTTATAAATGGTCGTTTGGTTTTGCCAATATAAAAGCATTTGCATAGACCTTTCATTAAATATATTATGCCTGGCGTTTGGCAAGCAACACAATGTTTAATATAGTATAGTTGACTATTGGGAAGTATGATTTGATGGTTATTTAACATGTGTGGACAATATTAACATTTGTTGCAGGCAAACATGCCTGCTTCTAGGGGTGTAGTTTTTTTGGTAGGGAGTAGTGACTTTTGACCAGCGGACCTTTGATGGACCCAAAAAGACTTTCAGCTGTATTTGCAGGGAAAGGAGGTTCTACAAAGTATTTGCTCGGGGGGCTGAATACAAACGCACGTCACACTTTTCAGATATTTATTTGTAAAAAAATTTGAAAACCATTTATCATTTTCCTTCCACTTCACAATTATGTGCCACTTTGTGTTGGTCTATCACATAAAATCGCAATATGCAGTGCTTTATGTAAGGTTGTGAAAAGTCCATATAATAGATAATGAAAGGACAGATGACAGCCCCGCACCAGCTTCAGTGTGTAGAATGACGCACGCAACACCAGAGATGTTGGACCCTTAAATTATAGAGTGGTCAAATGGGCATATACTGTACCACAGATCCATCCCAAACCTCAGCACTGGGCATCCAATGTAAACGGCTTACATCAAGATCACAATGGGTTAAGTATGTAAAATCTTTATGTCACGATCATATATACGCTCTACTCCCAAATCAGAAGAAGCTCAGCAAAGTAATAAACAAAAGATCTTGCTGGTATTTGCGCGTGTGAATATCAGTTTGCAGCAAGCTGAACACTGGCAGAGATTATGATGGTCCTTTCGTTATCTATTATATGGACTTTTCACAACATTGGATAAAGCACTGCATTTTGAGTAATAAAATGAAAGTGTGCAAGCGCTGCTTAAAAATTATGTGAAACTAATACATAAAAGCATAAAGTGCAAATACCCATAGTAAAAATGCAAAAATGAAGTGCCAAAACAAATGAATAATTCTTGGGCTGCAAGCTCAGAAGTGATTAATTCTCAAGGTGCATATAAACATGTGGCTAAGAGCAAAATAGTACACTGTGCAAAAATAGCAAAAACAGACTATAAACATACATATGTTGTTGTGCAAAATCGTAAAAAATGAATCACAGCAGAAGTCCACTTTACACTTTTAAAGTAAAGCCAAAAGTAAGGGTAAAAAACGTAAAGGTGAAAGGATTCCTCAAGGTGTTTGTGATAATAGTTAGAAAAAGTGCTCCCTACACCAGGTGAAGTGAAGGGCTCACCTCAGAAAAAGACCCCACCGGGTCTAGTCACACATGTATATGGGGAACTTCCTCCACAATTCAGAATACGTATCCTCTGGGGTTAATAGATAAAATTCCAACAACTCTCAAAGCTTGACCCCATCAGGTCCATAGGCATATATATAGGGGAACAATTTTTCTCCACATTCCAGAGCACTTCTCCTTTAAGGCTGGCCAGTAACTCTCCGATGGCATGCAACAAGAGAAAAACTCCAATAGTGCAGTATGACTGGTAAAGATCAGGACCAAAAGACCATACCACCCCTGCTTAAAAACTCACATTTTATTAATATAAAAACAGCATATAAAACATGGAAATGCAAGTCTCACGTGTGTAAATGATCATACCACCGCCAGGCTTCACCTCGGAGAGACTGATCTTTACCAGACATTCACACAGACATTCAGGGCTGATCCTGTGCACCACAAACACTAGGAGGGACAGGGGAGGGGGGCATCTGGTAAATGTAACAAGCCATGCTGAAATTAGATGCCGTTCACTGGAAAACCCATCCACTTGCTCCTCTCCTCCCCCTCCCTCCTCCGATGGCCGCTCTGTCCTCTATCTGTATGTGTGTCACTGTGTGCAGGTGACGGCTCTGGTTGTAGCACTGCTAGGTGTAGAAGATCTCCACGTTGCTCCATTCACATCACCTCCAGCATGTCTGCAGTCTGTTCTTAGCAACTTCACACACATCCCCTCTGCCGCCCCTCCCTGCTGGTCTGTGAAGGAGAGGTGAGTGGAAAGCTTAAAGCAGCCAAGCCGAAAGCCACACTGATATACTGCTCAGCATTCCAAGTGACTGAACATTTTCACTGACACCCTGTATTTCTCTCTCTCTCTCTCCCTTTCTCCCTGACACTTCTCTCTCTCTCTCTCCCTCCTTCCTTACCCTTTTCTCTCCTTCCTGACCTCTCTCTCTCCCTCCCTAACCTCTCTTCCCTCTCCCTGACTGCTCTCTCTCCCTCCCTGGCCGCTCTCTCTCTCTCCCTCCCTGACCGCCCTCTCTCTCCCTCCCTGACTGTGCTCTCTCTCTCTCCCTCCCTGACCACTCTCCCTGACCTGTCTCTCCCTCCCTAACCTCTCTCCCTCCCTTCCTGACCTCTTTCTTTCCCCCTCCTTGACTGCTCTCTCTCTCCCTCCCTGAACTCTCTCTCTCACTCCCTAACCTCTCTTTTCCCCTCCCTAACCTCTCTTTTCCCTCCCTGACCACTCTTTCTTTCCCTCCCTGACCTCTCTCTCTCCTTTTCTGACCCCTCTCTCTCCCTCCCTATCCTTTCTCTCTCCCCCTCCCTGACCTCTCTCACTGCCTAACCTCTCTCTCCCTCCCTGACACCTCTCTCTCTCCCTGACCTCTCCATCTCTCTCCCTGACCTCGCTCTCTTACTGACCTCTCCCCCTGACCCCTCTCTCTCTCCCTGACCTTTCTCTCTCTCTCTCACCCTCTCGGCTGCATTAATCTCTTGTGTCATGTCTTCAGTCTCTGACCATCTCCTCTACTATGTCTGCAATCTATGACCATCTCCTGTATCATGTCTGCTAGAGGTACACTGAATGGAAAATTTGCCAATACTATTAGCAATGTGTTTAAGTAAGAGATTGTAGACATACTACAGGAGATGATCAGAGACTGCAGACATGATACAAGAGATGGTCAGAGACTGCAGACTGCATTTTTTTTAGCTTTTCTTGCACTAAAGGTGCCAATAATGGCCAACAATAAATTCATATTAATTTAAATTGATGATATTAATTAAAAGTGGAATATAATACAACTATATATAAAAAATATAAATATTTTTTTAAAAACTCATTTTCTGTTTCGTTTTTTGGCAAATTGCATCCTGCATTTTCGGCTTCGGCACCAAAATTCCCATTTGGTGCACCACTACTGCAAAGTTCTTTGGAAGTGCCGCAACACGGGTGCATTTAACCACTTGTTAACCCCTTCTGGGGGGTTAAAAGTGCTCCGCTAGCGGCGGCAAAGCCCCGCTAGAACAGCGGTAAAGCGCTGCTAAAACTAGCAGGGCTTACCGCTACTGTCCCCACCGCCCCAGTGTGAAAGTAGCCTAATACTTTTATATTTGCAATCAACAAATTTGATGCTGGCTGCTTTTTTTATGTATTTTGTGTTAAGGTAGCATGGATAATTTGTGGTTTTATCACATAAAATACAAATAAAATACATTTACGTTTTTGGTTGCAACATGACAAAATGGGGAAAATTTCAAGAGTTATGAATACTTTTTTAAGGCACTGAATAAAGGATATTAATCTCTTGTTTTTGTTACCAGTGATATTCTTCAAAGGATGGTTAACAAGAAATATTTGCTGCAGGCAGATCCATTACTAATACAATCCTGGCTGTGTTTGATACCAATTAACTACATGGAAAAATTTTTAGAAGCGGTTCCATTAAGAATTGCTTGTGCTCTCAGAGCATGCTACTTTAAATTTCCTGGAGCTGACTACAGTGACAGAGAGGTCAGTGGAAACATTTGGTTAACATTTAAAAATATAAACTATTCACACAAATTTAAATGTAAAGAATTTGAATTTGGGGGGCTGATTTTCTAGAATTTTTTTTTTTTTTGCCATCTCTTTCCCATTGTGGAGATTTCCCTTCACTTCCTGTCCTATAACAGGAAGTGAGGGCAAATTCCTGCAAATTAAAGTAATTCCCCCAGGTCACCAGAACTAGTGTCCCCATTGGAAGATTTCCCCTCTTACTTTTCTGGGGACAACCCAAAATTTGTGATTTTCTTTTACTTTCTCTTTCAATGTTACTGTAAACAGGACAAATAGAGAGGCTGAATCTCCTTAACAGTGCACAGAGTGGAATAAAAATGGACAAGTTTTCTACTCCCTCTCCACTCTATCCAATACTAAAAAAAAATTTGCCGTTAGTTATACTTTAAGGAACAAGCAGCGTCACAAGGAAACTAGTTTCACTCACAATATGTTTCCCTTCACCCATTCATTTGCTGTATGCATGTAGTTCTGACTAAATCTGCAGTGATATGAAGAGTGCATACAAGTTTACGCTCTAATCTTTTCACTACAGCTGTGCACCGTTTTTTTTTTTTTTGTATTATAAGTCATAAGTAAAAAGTAAAAGTAACTTTGTCATAAACCATTGCAGTTTACAAAGTATATAGGACTTGCTGCATGTTAGTCCGGAGTTAATGACCCAAATGTTGAAGCCAGAATTTTAGGACAGGTGTGCAACCAGCATCTGGAAAATGAAATCAGCAACAGATTTTATATTGCAAGTGGCATTTAAAATACAACTGTATCCTGAGCTTTCAATAAGGCAGTATGTAAAATAGTCAAGTCCCATGTCCAATCATTTTCAGCTTAGAGAGAGTTATTTGATTTCTTATTACATTTGATTTCAGTGCAGGTAGATTGGTGCTAGTAATTGTAGTACATTGCTCTCTTGGAGCATGCCCTACCCATAGGTCCCCCCTTAATTACTCTCTCTGAAACGCTTATACCAGTTCCCCTTGTGTCCTCAACACTAAGGGCAGTTTCACCCAGTTTGACCACAGCACTGGTGCACCCACACTTTTTAGGCAGGTTACCCATGGTTTTCCATAGATTTTCTATTAGATTGTGCATTTTCTGAAAGTGAAACAGAGATGCAGCATGCAGGACTTTTGGTGTGCTTACAAAAAACATACCAAAAAATACCTTATCTAAAAGAAGTCTATGGGTAACCCCGGGTAACCTGCACGAAAACCGCAGGTACACTGTGGTACAGCTGAACCGCAGCGAGGCAGTGTAAAAGGAGTCTAACAGTAACCCTCCCTGATTTCCTGTTACATTCAATTTAAATGCAGGAAGATTGGTGCTAGTAATTTTGGTACAGTGCTCCTGGTTCTTAGAGCATGCCCTACCCAGAGGTCCCCCTTAGTCACTCTCTCTGAAACCCTAATACCAGCTTACCCTATATGCTCAATCCTTCCTGTAATCTTAGTTCAAACAATAACCTTCCCTATAACTTCAATCCGAACGCTAACTCTTTCTGTAACTTCAGCCCAAACACTAATCTTTCCTATTACCTTCACCCTAAAACACTCACTGTAACCTCCACCCTTACACTTGTTCTTCCTGTAACCTCAGCCCTAAAACCAATCTTACCCAATGTAAACCTAACCTTTTGTTTGCATATCCATTCCTTCTGCTCTGGAAACCTCTGAACAAAAAAACCAACTGCCAACTGCTCTGTGCTGAAAGATACCAGCACTGGGGTCATGGCTCTAAAATTTAGGGTTCCTTCTTATTCCTGCATAATAGGAAAACTGGTCTGACATAGTAATCATTTTAAAGAAAATTTGGTTTTTCTTTGCATATTGCATCATTAATGTTTGGCTGCACATATTGTTAGCTATACTTTCTTTAAACTGCCGCTGATATACATAATTTAATGTCTACACATTTTACTTTCCATTGACCTTTTTGTAATTACAGAAAATTGAACCTATTTTAAAGAAGCTGATACAACTCATGGAGAAACAGGGCAAGTGAGTATATTATGTTTCAGGTTAAAGAATAGCTCCATTTAAAGGTAGTGGGCATGTTGAGGTGGATAAGGTGTTTCTGCTATGTAAACAGCATTCTCAGTAGTGTCTAGATACAAGTGGACAGCCCTTCTCTCTGCCAAAGTGATTGAGGGATTTGGGTTTTACATTGACGGTAGAAATCTGGCATTTGAAGTAATGTGAACATGAAGACATATAGCCTGGAAGTAGTGATGAACTATAAGATAGGGTGATTAATACTAACCAATCAATTTCATTTTACTCATGTTTCTCCCCTGAAAACAGTAAATTAGTTTAACCTGTTTACTGGAGGCAGCCTCTTGTTTCTGTTGAATTTATAACTTCTTTTGAAAATTAGAATGCATGTTTAGCATTTTAACATACGGAGGAACATACTCGTAGTGTGGGGCCTACTGTTTGGTGAGTTTTAAGTGAGGGGGTGTCGTGCTTATGAGGAAACTTTTTCCTGCAGTTTTTATGTATAAGTTCTTTTTATACAGGAGTATCTTTAAGATACAGGATTTAACCAATCTGAACACAGACTAAAAAAAATTAGGATATTTATTAGTCAGACATGTGTTCATACAAACATAGTTATATAAAGGGGGACACAAACAATACTACATAAAATTTAAGATAACTGAAATACCCGCTAATGGGGAGTATTAATACTCTTTAAACACACAAAGTTTGTAAGACCTCTCTATAAAATTTGTAACCAAAAAAATGACAATTAGACAGAACATTGATATTTCACAAATGCAACAGTTACTATACTGCAGGTAAGTAAGTGATCAATATCATGAAATAGCAATTGGATGTCTGCTATGTCAAGCGGATAAAGCTACAAAAATTAGAATAATAAAAATAAATGTACGTTTTAGAGAAAAATCTACCATGTGTTACAAATTCGAGAGAAGTACTTAGCTGACTGTACCTAATAATAAACAATAGTTCAATAATTCATATTTGCAAAAACAATTCAAATCAAGGTAAAAACTAGTCAATATAATTACACTTTTAAAAGTAGCTACTGGTCTATTGTAATAGTTACCAAAGTTCAGTATGGCTGCAGCTTCCAAGGCGGGGCGGCGTTTTGAGTCCTTAGAGTTTCAAAGCAGGAAGTGTAAAGGAGTCCTTATGAGCTTGGAGAGTGTATGAATGGATAGAGGTGTGGATATGATGGATGTCTGTAGGGGTGTGTATCTGACCATCCATTGGGAACTCGTCTTTGACCTTTTATCTCGTCCAATACAATATTCTCAAAGATTTTCCTAACCTGGCCCATAAGGAGGGACGTCAATTTCATTGGGTAAGGGGTTAATCTCCACCCGGCCAGGACGTCCCTTTTGAGAAAATTGTCACTGCCCCTAGAAACACCCGGGATCATCTTTCAGTAGAAATGTTTAATTAATTTAAACTATTTTCTAAATATTTCTTAGAAAATGTTATATTTTTTTTACTATGTCTCTGACTATATTATTGTTAATGTATCTTCTAATATTTAAGATCGATGGTCACCAGTATGATATAAGGGTAAAATTATTACCGCATAAAATGATTGAATATGAAAATCTATATCACACTTGCGGATACTATGATTAAAACACATTCTATATCCAGACATATATTTGTATACATGGTTAAGATATATATATTTATATCGTTAACAATCATTGGATATACTTGAAACAATTCGTATTCTAATATGCTTTACATCTAAATAATATATAGGTTTTTGTCTCATCACAGACTTATTATCAGTAGATGCAAAATGACTATATGAATGACTTATAATCATATGTATCTTGAAACTTCCCTTGGGTTAAGCAAATATTCAGAAAGTAAATGTTTAAAATGAACCCTGGGACATCCTTTGCGGATACTATGATTAAAACACATTCTATATCTAGACATATTTTTGTATACATGGTTAAGATATATATATTATATAGTTCACAACAACCATTGGATATACTTGAAATAGACTTTACATCAAAATAATATATAGATTTTTGTCTCTGAAACTTCCCTGGGTTAAACAAATATTCAGAAAGCAAGTGCTTGGATATCCTTCAACTTGTTTAGATAGAATTTAACTGGACAACTAGTTATTTGGAGTTTTCTTTGTATTTTCACCAGGCGACACAATGGTGGCTTAATTAATCTGTAACTTGCAAACAATCAACTTCTTTAAGGACAATGGAATACTTTACGTATCCAATTCGTACAAACATAGGCCATTTCTTGATCTCCTAGGTCTTTGATGAAATCTCCATTCTGTGATCAAGCTTGTTTGTAGATTTCAACAAGGTGATAAATTGCATTATATTCTATTTTGAGAAATTCACATGTGTGATGACCTGAGGTTGGCCCTCTGCTCTGGAAGCCTAAACTTACAATTTCCAATATGGTGTTTATGAATATATATATATATAGATAGATATAGATATATACATATCCTTTTCTTTTTATCGTAGTTCTGACAGGGGACAGAACTGAATAATACTAGGGTGCTCTGAAGATGGTTATCTTGCTGTACTGTTGTTCAAGCCTTGGCCAAAGCTTAATATCAGTGTGTCTGCCCAAATCAATCAGTCTCCCCAGGTGCCTGATAGTATTTCTGTATATCTAGGGCCGCTATGCCGTCATGCTGTTTAGGTAGAGTCAACAGACGCCAATGCATTCTGAGCTTTTTATGGGCCCAGATAAAGTTAGTAAACAGGGCATTGATTTGTTTGAAGTAGGAAGTCGAGATACGAATAGGCAAGACCTGGAGAAGATTCAGAAATATACTCATCTTAATGATATTACATCCCCTAGATTTTGTCCAAGAAGTTGTTCACGTAGTGCCCCCCTCTTGCTTTATGGGTTCAGAATCTGATTCTGTTAGTCTTTCAAAAACCTCCTTTAGAGCCTATTCAGGAGATTCCCTGGTTGACTTTGTCGCAGAAGTTGGCTTTTATTATAGCCATCACTGGTGAGTGTGGTGTTAGAGCTGCCTGCCTTGTCTTGCAAGATGCTTTTTTTGGCACTTCACAGGGATAAGTTAGTACTACAGCGTCAGTCTTCCTACTCACCGAAGGTTTTGTCTTCCTTTCATTTCAATAAAAACATAGTATTTTTCTCCTTTTCCCCATCTCCAGTCAACACAAAGACGATTGTCCTTCACTCACTTGATGATGTTCACTTTAATGCTACATCTCCCTTAAGGAAATTGTTTATCTGTTTGTTGTCCCAGACAAGTGCTGAGGGTAGTTCATAGTCACTATCATCTGTCCTTGGATCCTGCAGACCATGGGGTTGATTTACTAAAACTGGAGAGTGCAAAATCTGGTACAGCTCTGCATAAAAACCATCGGTTTCCAATTTTTTTTTTTTGTACCAAAGCTTAATTGAACAAGCTGAAGTTGGAAGCCGATTGGTTACATAGCACTGCTGCACCAGATTTTGCACTCTCCAGTTTAAGTAAATCAACCCCCTTATCTCAGGCTCCTCTTTTTCAAATGTTGCAAGGTAAGCGAGTTCTTACTTTTCTCCTCTTTTTGGGGTTGTTTTTAAACTTCTAGGCCAAAAATGACTAATTGCTGTGCCTTCAATTTATCGATTGATTAAAGAGGTTTTTGAGTACTCATGGAGGCATTATCTCATGCATTATGTACTCATGAAAGTCATTGAGCTAAAATTATAGAATTTCCTGCTTCAAACCTTCATTAGTATCCAAAAGTGCAGTGTGGGGAAACAAATCCCAGTGGAAGCTCTAGTTGGATCCCCAGTCAGTGATTACACAGAGCAATCCACCAGCATCTAGTTGTCAAGTGACAGGAAGGACCACATTCCCCTGCATACCTGGAAGTATTTCTTATATCATACAAAACAAGACGCAGGTGGGATATTTATTGACCCTGGGTTAAAGGGGTTGTAAAGATTTGGATTCTTTAAAATAAAAATAACAAACATGTTATACTTACCTACTCTGTGCAAGGGTTTTGCACAGAGCAGCTCCAATCCTCCTCTTCTGGGGTACCCTGCTGGCGCTCCTGGCTCCTCCTTTTCATCAGGTGCCACTGGGGGCACTGGTGCGGGCACGCTCCTGAGTCCTGCTGCTTCGTCCATTGACACAGACAGCGGGTCTCGGATCTGCCCCCGCTTTCCGTGTCAGTGGCTCCTGCTGCTAGCAATCTGTCCAATGAGATGAAAGCCAATGGCTGGAGCCGCTAAGCTTGTGCATGGCACTGGAAAGAAAGGTAAGAAAAAGGGAGGGTCGGGTAGGGGGGTGCTGCAGCAAAGAAGGTTTTTACCTTAACCACTTGGCATCGGCATCTGACGGCGACAAGGTGGCTCTCCAGATCGCGCACAGTGAGCGTGCGCACATCGCCAGAGGCGCGCCTGCGCACTCACTGTGTCCGGGGAGGGCCAGGGAGCGGGTGCGGCGGATTCGATCTCCGCCGACTACCCGCGATGCCCCCCCGGAGTGAAAGAACGGAGGTCCGTGTAAGTAAACAAGGACCTCCGTTCTGTGAGGGGGAAGGGCTGTGATCACAGCCTTTCTCTACATGGAAGCTGTGATCACTTTCCTTCCCCTGCTAGGGCAGCCCAAATACAGTTAGAACACGCCCAGGGAACACAGTTAACCCTTAGAGCGCCCCCTGCAGGTTAACCCCTTCACTGCCATTGGCATTTACACAGTAATCGGTGCATTTTTATAGCACTGATTGCTGTATAAATGTCAATGGTCCCAAAAAAGTGTCAAAATGTTCCGACATGTCCATCCTAATATCGCAGTACCGCTAAAAATCGCAGATCGCCGCCATTACTAGTAAAAAATAAAAAAAAATAAAAACCCCAGAAATGAATTCTCGTCATCCGTAAACGCGGCAACTTTTGCGCGAACCAATCAATAAACGCCGATTGCGTTTTTTTATCACAAATATGAGGAAGAATATAAATCGGCCAAAACCGATGAAAAAAAATGTTTTTTTATATTTTTTTTGGATTTGTATTTTAGCAAAAAGTAAGAAATTCGTTTTTTTTTTTTTTGCAAAATTGTCGCTCTTCTTGTTTATAGCCGCGATCAGAAATTACGCAGCTGTGATCAAATACCACCAAAAGAAAGCACTAAAAACTCATATGCAGCGCCTATAGTAAAAGCAACATCAAGGTAAGAGTCTTTCAATATTATAAAGGTAATTCAATCTGTGACAGATGTCACCGGTAAACTTCAGCGGTGAAAAAAGACAGTGGATGCAGGCTTACCAGATAGTGGTAGGACAAGCGCAGGTGTTTATATTCCAACTGGACTGTTGATCATCCGATCCTCTAGGAACATGGGAACCTATCCTGGGGGACCCTCTGATGTCTCCTGGGGGATGGTCCTCCGTCCCGGTGGTCCACTCCTCCTGAAGGGGATACTTTTAGACCTGGGCAGGCACTGGTGGGAAGAGGTGAAGCTCCAACCCCTCTCGTTCACACGTCCAGGGATAATCCGGTGTTCAAAGGGGTATATTCGAGTAAAAGAGAAAAATCCACAATCGTGTGATACCGTTTCAACAGATTTATTGGAAAATTGAATGGATTAAAAATACTCACATATTGTGATCAAAATAAGAGCTCATAGGAAATGGCAGGAGATGGGGGAAAACCGACGCGTTTCGGCTCAACTGGCCATCATCTGGGGTATTCCCCCTCCTGCCTGACATGCCATTTATAATGTTTGTTATGAATAACAATTAGCCCCCTGTAGGGGGCCGTGGGAACGGAAGTCACATCTTGGGCGTCAAAATGGCGCCAATGGCGTGCGTTCCACGCCTCAGTATGGTAAAGAAGATTATTTCCCCAAATCTATTTAAAATATGACAATGATAGTGTGAAATGTAACAAAATCAAAAATAGACCAAAACACCTATGTAGCGCAAAAAAAGCAAATATTGAGTGTTGAAAGGATTGGTAAATACATAGATCATTACTTGCAGCCACATGTGACCAGAATGCCATCATATCTTAAGGATACTAAAGATACTATTCGTAAACTGGAAAATGTTCAACTACAAGAGGGAGACATCATAGCCACCGCTGATGTGTCCTCTTTGTATACGTGTGTTTCCCACGATCATGGGTTGGCTGCAGTTAGTCATTACCTCGCGCAAGACGTGAGTATACCCAATCCACAAAAAGAGTTCATTCTAAATTTAGTTGTGTTTGCCACCACACACAACTATTTTTGGTATGACCAGCAGTTCTTCTCACAATGTAAAGGCGTAGCTATGGGGGCTAAATTTGCCCCCCAGCCTAGCCAATTTATTTATGGCTAAGTGGGAGGAGGATGTCGTCTTTGCCCTTAACAGACCCGAGTTGGTCTTTTGGGCCAGGTATATTGACGACATCCTCCTCCTATGGCGGGGTGACCAACAATCACTTGATACCTTTTTCGCCACTTTGAACAATAATGACAGAAACATTGTTTTATCCTTGGAAAGCAGCAATACTAACATTCACTTCCTAGACCTGAATATTGACATTAGCACGGGCAAATTTATCACAATGACATACTTTAAACCAACAGATAAGAATGGTTATATTTCGACAGACAGCTGTCATCATCAAACGTGGCTAAAATCCATACCCAAAAGCCAATTCATACGTTTGAGACATAATTGCTCGGATACCAATGTATTTATTGAACAGGCCCAGGTTATTAAGGAAAGACTATTGGAAAAAGGGTACCCAGATGATGCATTAACTAAAGAGATAAAAACGGTCTCCCAGATCGACCGGGACACACTTTTAAGGGACAAACCAAAAACTCAGAATTTTGACGCAAAATGGTCCTTCTTTACAGGCTACTCAATACAGCATAAGCAAGTGAAGAGAATCATTAATAAACATTGGGGGGTTCTCCGTACAGACTTATAGGCCCCCTTTACCTGAGAAACCACAGGTTGTTTATCGAGGGGTCCCCTCCTTGAGGCACAAGTTGGCCCCGAATGTGGTGGACCCCCCTGGGAAACTCACCTTTTTTCAGGATTTGAAAGGTTTTTATAAATGTCAGAGATGCAGAGTCTGCAAACTTAATAAGATTAAAAACAGGAGGATCTCAAGTTTTTCCTCTACAGTTACAGGGCGAACATATGAGTTGAAATGTTTTAGCACATGTGAAACGAAAAATGTCGTCTTTTAACTTGCCCTTGCAACAAGCAATATGTTGGCAGAACCACAAGGTCTTTTAACGTAATACCAACATTATTAAAGGAAGACCAATCACAGTGTCCCCAAACATTATCTCAAATACCATGATCGCAATCCAGATGGTACCCTCTACCAAGTAATTGATAGATATGTTCCCCCTTGGAGAGGTGGGTGGACTAAAAGAGGAGTTTCCCAACTTGAAACATCTTGGATATATCAGCTTAAGAGCTTCTACCCACACGGTATGAATGTGGAATGGGACATTAATGCTTTTATTAACAAAGCTTGAGTTCTTAATATATCTTATTTATGATTCCAGCGTCCCCACATTTTATGGTTATCTTGACTCATTTCTTGATTTTTTATGAGTTATCGTATGGTTTTAAAACGCATGTTTTATATTGAAGTCCTACATGCATCCTATTAATATCACCTTTCTTTTCCTTCTTACATTCTCAATTATGAATGTAGATAGGTTGCTATGCTTTACATCTACCTTTCATCTTATTCTAATCCACCATATGTCTATTGATCCGTGAAACGCTTACCCTTTGTTTTGTTCTAATTATATACATCTTAACGATTTTACTCGCCCATTGTATTAGTATGTGGTCCTATTTTCTATTTTTTTGACATAATATTTTTTTGATATATGATTGACATACATTGTACAACGCATGTCCCATTTTGGTCTTTTGATCTGGCTGCCTGTTTTTAACCTCTTGAATTTTCAATTTGTAATTTTTACCTCCAATTCCAAGGAAGTTTTTTAGCCCTAACATTTCTTGATTTTAAACTTACCCGTTCTTTTAATGGTTATTAATTGGCCGAGTTCTGGTAATTTTTTATTTTCGGTTTTATCCGAACGATCATCCGGCTTTGTTAATGTCACTTAGATACGGCACAGCCTTTGCACTTCGGCACATTTTCTTGCACTTTAGAATTCATATCTAAACATTTAAAAATATTCACCACACACTCCTTAGTTCTTATATCTAGGAGATATGGGATCACAAACTGTTGTTTTTTGTGTGACCCATATACACCCTCTGCTGACAGCTCTAAAGAGAGAGGGATGTGACGCAATTGTGTCATTGCATCACTTCCGGTCAGAAGGCTGGTCTCGCTTTCTATTCACATCACTTCCGGGTCACTTTGTCTTTTTTCCCGGTCTTCTGACACATGCATATTTGCTCACTTCCGGGCACGGAAGTCTATTTCAACACTCAATATTTGCTTTTTTTGCGCTACATAGGTGTTTTGGTCTATTTTTGATTTTGTTACATTTCACACTATCATTGTCATATTTTAAATAGATTTGGGGAAATAATCTTCTTTACCATACTGAGGCGTGGAACGCACGCCATTGGCGCCATTTTGACGCCCAAGATGTGACTTCCGTTCCCACGGCCCCCTACAGGGGGCTAATTGTTATTCATAACAAACATTATAAATGGCATGTCAGGCAGGAGGGGGAATACCCCAGATGATGGCCAGTTGAGCCGAAACGCGTCGGTTTTCCCCCATCTCCTGCCATTTCCTATGAGCTCTTATTTTGATCACAATATGTGAGTATTTTTAATCCATTCAATTTTCCAATAAATCTGTTGAAACGGTATCACACGATTGTGGATTTTTCTCTTTTACTCGAATATACCCCTTTGAACACCGGATTATCCCTGGACGTGTGAACGAGAGGGGTTGGAGCTTCACCTCTTCCCACCAGTGCCTGCCCAGGTCTAAAAGTATCCCCTTCAGGAGGAGTGGACCACCGGGACGGAGGACCATCCCCCAGGAGACATCAGAGGGTCCCCCAGGATAGGTTCCCATGTTCCTAGAGGATCGGATGATCAACAGTCCAGTTGGAATATAAACACCTGCGCTTGTCCTACCACTATCTGGTAAGCCTGCATCCACTGTCTTTTTTCACCGCTGAAGTTTACCAGTGACATCTGTCACAGATTGAATTACCTTTATAATATTGAAAGACTCTTACCTTGATGTTGCTTTTACTATAGGCGCTGCATATGAGTTTTTAGTGCATTCTTGGGACAATACAGATCTATTGTTTGTGCGTGCTGCCACCCATAATCTTCACCCTTTTGGTTTTTACTTTTTTATTTCAATATTAACATTTTATTAGTGAGCGCGGATTTCTGCTTTTGTATACGTTACCACCAAAAGAAAGCTCTATTTGTGGGAAAAAAAGGACGCAAATTTCGTTTGGGTACAACGTCGCAGGACCGCGCAATTTTCAGTTAAAGCAACGCAGTGCCGAATCGCAAAAAGGGCTCTGGTCAGGAAGGGGGCAAATCCTTCCGGGACTGAAGTGGTTAATGAATGCATTAAGGTGAAAAACTTTGAGACGCTACAATCCTTTTAAAGGGTGCTATCTACAGCTTATTGGAAACTTGCAAATCTGTGGATACATACCCCTATAACCCTGCCATACTTTGTGAGACCTCAGTATATGACAAAGTCCTGTAGATGATGAATCTTGTTTCGATTAGACGTTTCTATGCTTATGAGTTTACATTTACTTTGAATTCTACAATCAACTCTTCAATCTACCTTCTACTACAACAATAGAAACCGTGCATCCAAATCCATGTAACTTCTGTAAATACACTGTGGGGATGGCCTGCAATGTTGCTTCAGTCATAGGTCCAGGGCCATGGTCCATTCCAGGGATATGGCCACCATAACGGATGAAGCCCTGACCCATACAGGAACCAGTATCATTGAAAAGTAAAACCAGTTTGTGCTGTTATCGGACTATTTGTCTGGGAAATAGCCATGGAATTTCCAACCTTGCCAATTTCCAAGATGGCCATGCTAGGCATGCACAGGTGCACGCCCATGCAACATGATGGCCCCCTGACTTCCTGTGAGCTATTTAAACTTCCTGCTGACATGGTATTTTCGCTGGATTATCTCTCAGCTTCCTAGTGTTCCTGTGTTCCTTTTGTCTCTTGTTAAACGACCCGGCTTGCTTCTGATTCCTGAACCTGCTCTCCTGTGTTTGACCCCCGGCTTGGCTTATCAACATTGCAACAGATCTGTCTTCGCGTGTATGACCATGCTTGTCCCATCTCTCTGCTTGACCTGTTTTCTGTGTATGACCCCTGGCTTGGATTTGGATTTCGTCACCTGTCTGCCCCCTGGTGAGGACCTGCAATACTGGTAGCATGCCAGTTTCATTGAATTCCCAGTCCACTCCTGCTCCACCTCAAGTGGATTTGAGCCATCTCACCACAGCAACTGGCAACACGTGCTATTTGGGCACTGTGCTCCCTGTTCCCAACCTCAGGGAGCTACTGCACTCAGCCACAAGGGAAGCCCTCCGCATCTCGGCCTCGCACCTGACTATTGACAGTATAATCCAGCCAGAATGTCTGAGGCCGACAGAGGTGCTTCCCCGCTGGAGGCTCTGTGCCAGCAAGTCACCGCTCTTACCCAAGCAGTGCAAAGACTGCAGGAAGGATATTTTCAGCTGGAAGCACATTTGCAGCACCTGGCAGTGTCACCCGCACCTGCGGACCAAACTGCCACCCTTATGGGGGCCACCAGCTCCAGCCTGTCTCGAAGACGTACCACTCCCACACACAGTAGTGGTCCTTCAACCTGAACCAAGGGTCCCCACACCGGAACATTTATCGGGGGACTGAAAGAAGTTCTGATCCTTTAAAAATGTATGCCAGCTTTATCTAGCCCTGCAACCCAGAACTTTCTCATTGGAAATGGTGAAGGTGGGGTTCATTATCTCGTTACTCACTGACGAGCCCAGGCATGGGCTCACAGCTTGCTTGAGCAAAACGATCCGGTTGTCGGCTCTTGTCTCGTTTTTTTGACGACATGGCTTGTCTGTATATTGACCCGCTCCACGCTGCATCTGCGGAGGCTACCCTTCATGCCCTGCAACAAGAGAAGCGGCTGGTAGAGGACTACACTGTGGATTTCCGCTGACACTCAGTGGAACGAGGCCACTCTAAAATATCAGTATCGCCAGGGTCTGTCAGAATCGCTGAAAGACAAATTAGCTAGGGTTGCACCCCCAGCTATCCTGGAGGACCTGATTCAACTGGACAGGCATCTGCGGGAGTGGCGCTCTGAAAGGTCACAATCCTCTAAGCCTATCTGGATGCTACCCAAGGTGCCTCCTTCCATAGCAACTACTTCTGCACCTTCCTCCACGTCTGAAGTTGAGCCCATGCAAATTGATCTGGTCCGCTCGGCTTTAACCCCTGAAGAAAGGTTACGCCAGCGGCAATGAAAACTGTGCCTATACTGCGGTGGAGATGGACATTTCCTCCTTAACTGTTTACTCCACGTTGACTCTTCTCCTACTCACCTTGTCCTTCTTATCTCCCTGCAGGTGCCGGAAAAAGAGGTCCAGCTGCTAGTGATCATTGACTCAGGCGCCTGCAGCTGCTTCATAGACTTGAAATTGACCAAAAGTCTCGGCACCCTCCTTCTCCCGAGGAAGCAGCAATTAACTGTCCATCTGGCTGATGGCTCCCTACCTAGCTCTGGGCCTATTTATCTTCAGACTACACCCCTCCTTACCACGACCAAGACTGGCCACCAGGAATATATCAGTTTTGACATCCTGGAGTCTCCCTTGTTTCCTGTCATCCTGGGAATTCCATGGCTTCAGGCACACAACCCACAGATTGACTGGGCCATTGGGGAGTTCCTGTTCCCCTCATATTGCCAACAACACTTGTTGGCTCCCCAGCTGGAGAAAAATGCTAATTGTATGATGGTACAACCTATGTCAGGAGTTTATCCCGATGTGCCAGCAAGTTATAGTGACTACATGGATGTCTTTGACAAAAAGAAGGCGGACGCCTTGCCACCTCATCTGCCATACGATTGCCCTATCGAGCTACTGCCTGGCTCGGAAATTCCCTTTGTTTGCATCTTCCCTCTCTCTGAGGAGGAGCTTGAGACGCTCCGGCTATACCTAGACGAAACTCTGGAAAAAGGGTTAATTCGCCCTTCATGTTCCCCAGCTGGGGCTGGCATCTTCTTCGTGGAGTAGAAAGACAAGACTCTCAGACCCTGTGTAGATTACAGGGAACTCAATAAAATCACAATAAAGAATTGTTACCCTCTCCCCCCTCATTCCAGAACTTCCGCAATGCATGGGTATTCCCAAAGCTAGACTTACGAGGGGCCTATAATCTAGTCCGCATTTTGGAGGGTGACGAATGGAAGACAAGCGTTCAGGACACGCTTCGGGCACTTCGAGTACTTGGTATTCGGTCTCTGTAATGCTCTGGTCACCTTCCAGCATCTGGTCAATAACATCTTTTGAGAATTCTTGGACCGCTTTGTTGTTCTATACGTGGACTACATCATTTTCTCAGCCACCCTCCACAGGTTGCATGTCAAGAAAGTGTTGTCAACCTTGAGGAAGCATGGCCTCTATATGAAGACAGAGAAATGTGAGTTTGAGACGGTATCAATTAAATTTCTAGGCCTCATAATCTCCACTGAAGGAATCTCCATGGATCCTCAAAAGGTCAAAGCCATTCTGGACTGGCCGGCCCAATAAAAAGGGAATACAGAGATTTGTGGGGTTTGCAAACTTCTATAGAAGGTTTATAAATAATTTCCCTTCCATAATCGCACCCATTACCCAGTTAACTCAGCAACACACTCGCTTCCAGTGGTCACCTGAAGCCCAGTCCGCTTTTGTAAAACTAAAAGAGTTGTTCACGTCAGCCCGTGCTGCAGCACCCTGATCCCACATTGCCTTTTGTTTTGGAGGTTGACGTCTCAGAAATTGCTACAGGGGCAATCCTGTCGCAACGTCTAGGAGAAAAAGCCCTGCTGCATCCTGTTGCCTTTTCCTCGGGCAAGATGAGTTGGCCAGAGAGGAATTAGGATGTGGGAGATTGTGAACTCCTGGCCATAAAGATAGCCCTTGAGGAGTGGAGGTATCTATTGGAGGGAGCAGTACATCTCATTATGGTATTCAGCGACCATAAGAACCTTGAATACCTTCGAACGGCCAAATGCTTAAGACCTCTCCAAGCCCGTTGGGCTCTCTTTTTCTCTCGATTTAACTTCCATATAACATTCCGGCCGGGGCCGGAGCAAGGCTGATGCATTGTCATGCATGTTCTCAAATACACCAGGAATCACCGCACCCGACACCATCTTGTCTAAACAGAACTTCCTGCTTCTGCAACAGGATTTAAAACCCGCCATCGGACAAGCTTTTATTCAGTGTCCTGCCCCTGAAGCCTCTGCTCTGAGAAAAGTCAAGGGGCTCTTATGGCACCAAGAAAAGGTCTTCGTTCCCCAGCCAGCCAGGTTACAAGTTCTAAAGACTTTCCACGACCACCCACTGGCTGGACATTTCGGGGTCCGGAAGTTCTCGGATCTCATCCAGCGTTCCTTTTGGTGGCCCACGTTAAAAAACGACTGTAAAGCCTACGTGGATTCCTGTGCCAACAGCTGACAATTTAATGGGCCCAGTACCAAAGCCTGGGGTCTGCTGAAGCCCATGGTCCATTCCAGAACAACCATGGTAGCAAATCTCTATGGACTTCATCTTAGATTTGCCTCCGTCTGAAGGTTACACCACCATCTGTGTAGTTGTAGATCATTTATCCAAGATGGCACACTTTCTACCCATGGCCAAAACACCTTCGGCCAAGGAAACGGCCGATCACTTTATTAACCACTTGCCGACCGTCAATCGGCAATTGACGGCGGCAAGATGGCTCTGTAACGCGGATCGCCGTCATACGACGGCGGCCGCGTGATCGAGCCTAGTGAGCGCGCGCGCGCCGCCGGAGGCGCGCCCGCGCGCTCACTGTGTCCGGGGAGGGCCGGGGAGCGGGTGCGGCGGCTTCGATTGCCGCCGGCCACCCGCGATGGCCCCCCCCGGAGCGAATGAGCGGAGGTCCATGTATGTAAACACGGACCTCCGCTCTGTGAGAGGGGGAAGGGAGTGATCACAGCCTTCATGTACATGAAGGCTGTGACCACTTCCCTTCCCCTGTTAGGGCAGTCCCCCCACAGTTAGAACACGCCCAGGGAACATAGTTAACCCTTAGAGCGCCCCCTGCAGGTTAACCCCTTCACTGCCAATGGCATTTACACAGTAATCAGTGCATTTTTATAGCACTGATC
>BLSH010171092.1:126245-158903 GCA_018402905.1 Glandirana rugosa
CCATAACGACTCATCACCGCACGTGACTCAACAATATACGTTTGAGTCGTGTGCCTTCATCAATGTCTGTCAGTAGGACTCTCTTCCTTGTCTTTGTAGAATTCATGACGAGATCCTAGACCAATCAGGAGAGCCAAACGGGTAACGAAACCCCCACCATACGGCTCCTGTCTGTGTGCAGATTACGGTCCGAGAACGTTTCCGAAGAGGTTTTAGACTTTCATTTGACCTGGGGGGACAGACTCTGCTACGACAGCCTTTCCGGCACATCGGCCGTCTAAAGGAATTGGTGAATTCCTGGCCTTCCTAAAGGTCGAAAACGTCGCACGACCGCGCAATTGTCAGTTAAAGCGACGCAGTGCCGAATCGCAAAAAGGGCTCCGGTCCTAAAGCTGGAAATCCTTCCGGTCCTTAAGTGGTTAAGGAAATCTGCCGGCTACACGGCCTTTCCGACAGCATCGTCTCAGACAGGGGGGTCCAGTTTACTTTCAGATTTTGGAGAAGCCTTTGCAAGAGCCTGGCATTAGACGTGTGTCTGTCCTCGGCATACCACCCCCAAAGCAATGGGCAAACCGAGAGGACTAACCAGATCCTAGAGCAGTACTTAAGATGTTTCTGTTCCTTCTCTCAGGATGACTGTCTGTAACTACTTCCGTGTGCTGAGTTTGCATATAACAACTCAGTGCACGCCACTACTCAGCAATACCCCTTCATCCGACATTTTTGCCTAATACCATTCCAGAAGCCTCGGTGCCGGTTCAAGTCTGGTTAACGTTTATTCGAACAAACTAGCAAACTCTTTGAGGAACTATGCAAAAGGCCCAAGAAGAGTTTAAAGTACTGTTTGACAAAAGGAGTAGCCCAAACTTCAAGATTGGAGACAGAGTATGGCTCTATTCCATCAATCTCAAGCTGCCTTGCCCCTCCAAAAAACTGGGACTAAGATTCCTGGGTCCAATTGAGATCAATCGGATAATCAATTCCGGGGCCTATGAACTCATACTTCCAGATTCCTTCAGAATACACCCAGATTTCCATGTCTCCCTGCTTAAACCAGCCATCCCTAGCCCTTTTCCTGGAAGAGCTGACGTGCCACCTCCACCAGTCTCTGTGGATGATGAACTCGAATTTGAGGTAGAAGCTATCTTAGACTGCTGAAAGAGAGGTAGGCAAAACTAGTTCCTTGTCAAGTGGAAGGGTTACCCGGTTGAGGACAATTCCTGGGAACCAGCAAGCAATGTTCATGCCCCCAAACTTGTACACGAATTCCGTACCAGATGGCCGAGGAGGTGGGCCTGGTTGGGCATCCGGAAGATGCCCCTTGGGGGGAGGGGGGCACTGTCAGGGAAATGGCCATGGAACTTCCAACCTTGCCAGTTTCCAAGATGGCCGTGCTAGGCTTGCACAGGTGCACGCCCATGCAACATGTTGGCCCCCTGACTTCCTGTGAGCTATTTAAACTTCCTGCTGACATGGTATTGTCGCTGGATTATCTCTGGCAAAAGCACAGGCAATAATTCACCCAGCCAGTGGCCTGCAAAGAGCTCTAACCTCTGACTGATGGTGCTTCCCCTGCACTGGAGCAGGTCCTTAATATAAAACCAGTCTCTGCATCTGATTTTAGCTTTATCTCAGGCACACAACAAGTGACCTAGCTGACCAAGGCAGATTCTCTGCAACCATAACAGAATTGCTTTAATTTAGCTATAATTGACCAAAGTCCCAAAGCATTAGTCTGCTTCTCCATCTCCACCGCCTCCAGCTAAGTCCGAAGTGTGACCACCTCCCTTAGATAAGGTAGATGTGGAAAATGTTGAAGAAAGCACAGATGTGATGTGTTGTCGCCCTGAGCTTCTCATACAACCTGCTGTGGTTTCACGCAACATGCTTGCCAGTGTAGATATGCTCCCTTCTGCCATCCACAAAACCCTTAGTATAGTCGCAGTTGATTCTTCTCAGTCTTGCCAGGCCCCTATGAGTACTAAAAAACTGTAAACAGGCTTCATCTATCAACTTTCTTATGCTTCTGTACAGCCAAGCAAAGAACTCCCTAGCTTGGTGAATTCGCAATTCAGCATTCAAAGTCTCTTCTTCCACCTTCATGGAAAGGACAGCCTCACAGGCTGGGAAGGTGTGTTTCAATTTCGCACAGTTCAGAGAACCTAGTCAACCAGAGAAGTAAAGCTCTTTATCAACATCTTGGAGCTCAGAGCAATAAAATTGGCTCTGTACCACTGGACCTCTCTTTTTCAGGAACACCAAAGCGGGGAGCAATCAGACAATGCCACAACACTGGTCTTGTTAGTTATCAGGAGAAAACCAGGAGTCAGACAGCTTTGAGGGAAATAAGCCTGGTCATCTGGACAGAAAAGTACTGCCCAGTAATCTCTGTTGTTCCCATGCCTGGAGTATTCAATTGAAAAATTGATTTACGTAGCCTAGATGTGGGCATCCTAGCTTCCAGGTTCAACAACAACTTGCCCCTATGTGTGGCCAGTACCTAGGATCCTCTAGAACTGGCATCTGATGCTCTGGTAATCCCATGGGCTCCGTTCAAATAAAAATACATGCTTTCCCTCAATTGCGTATTTTGCCTAGACTGATCCACAAGGTAGAGGAAGAGAAGAAAATTGATTCTCATTGCACCAAACTGGCCAAGAAGAACCTGGTACTAGACATATTCAAACTCTTAAGAGATTATTGTTTCAACATAAATGCAGCGCCAAAAGAGAGATATGAAATAAATAGTTCTATTTGTGAAAAAAGACAAAGTCCAGGTGACACACTTCTTAGGGATGGGAGCTCTCTTCTCTGGACCAAACCCCTAAGTACTCCAAAGCTATAATCCGTATTAGTTGTCAAATAAACCTGGAACCTGTATGTGCATATTTTTCAGCAGGAATTCACATATCAAGTGATAGATGTGTGCTTACCAGATTCTGGTAGATCATGCGCAGAAACAAATCCAACTGGGGTTGTCACTCCGTGGGTGCCCCCTGCCGGGGGGGGGGGAGGAAGGAATTCCTATCCGGATAGATTACACCGGTCCTACACGACACCACTTCAAGGGCTCATCCAACACGCACAACAGCAGATTCGGGTAGAGCATGCGTGAAAAACCTGGGTAGTCGCTTTGTGGGTGCCCACTGCCAAGGGGGGGGGGGGGGGAGATTCCTGTTCGGATAGATTGCTCCAATCCCTCATGACACCACTTCAGGGGCTCAGCCGACAAGTACCACAGATATAGAAAAAGGAAAGAACCGCAATCGTATAATACCGTTTGCAAAAATGTATTTTAAACAAAGGGATTACGAATACTCACTTGTAGACAGTGATATAAAAACTCTAGAGTATACACAATGTGACAGAAGGAGTCTGGGAACCCAACGCGTTTCGGCTCCAAAGCCGTCATCTGGGGTATTCCCCCCTCCTGTCACTGCTGCAATTTATAATGTGTGGATAAATACAAGTCCAGCCCCTAGGGGGCTGTAAAACGGAAATCCGATTTTCGCCTTCAAAATGGCGCTGACGGCGTGCGTTCCACGCCTCTGTTTCATGAATAGACCATTCATTCCAAACTTCCTGACCCGGAAGTGGAACGCATGTGGATAAATCTTTGATTCGGAAATAAAATAAATATAAAGGTGGTTTTTAGTGTAGCCTTTCACTGGATTCAATTGTTTATGTATGCAGGCATGGTTTTACTCCCATTCTAACTACATTGCTTTCTTCTTTTTTATATATTTTATATTTCTTATATCTTTTTATATTTCATATATTTTTAATTAATATCCAATTTGTACAACGCATGTCCTTTTTTTGCCCATAATTTGGCGTAATTACCTACATGATTTCTATATATATTTTTTACAGGTTTGGGTTTTTTATTATATTATATCATCCAAGGTCCAAAAAGTATTTATACTAATCTTACAAGAATTCATATGTTTTTTATTCACCACTCATGATGTCACATTTTTGCCTTCAGGGTTATCTTTTTCATTATTGCTTCACACCAATACTATTATTTTTTTCGCACAATATTACATTTTTATCCTTTTAGGTTTTTTCTCTCTTTTCCTAATATAGATGGTCACTCCCCTCACGCATTAAAGTTTTTCCCCTTTTCACGCCCTAGCGCATATATTGATTCTCTTTTTTGTTTAGCTCACAAGCATTTGCACTTTTCATTTATCGCACACGGATCTTGGCCCATACACGCACGATCCATTATGTAAGAATCAGCCCGGCCCTCAGTGCTAATATGCCCTCTGCGTACACTATGGTAAGAAGGAAGTGACACGTGGGCCACATGGTGTCAACCCGGGACGTTGTGACGTATTTGCGCGGTGACGGGGGACATTGCAATTTCCGCATCCGGCGCACGAGAGTCAGGGCGGACTCTCTGGCGTCCATATTCTCCTTTGTCCTTCTGGGTTTTCTCCCTGTATCTCATTAGCGTTTAGCTTTGAAGCCGGGTCGTCCCTCTTTATCTTATTATCATTTAGCTCTAAATCCACATTTCACATTCCGATCCACCTGACATGGATTGCAATCCATTAAGCACTTTTTGCACTTTTATATTTATTTTATTTCTTAATCAAAGATTTATCCACATGCGTTCCACTTCCGGGTCAGGAAGTTTGGAACGAATGGTCTATTCATGAAACAGAGGCGTGGAACGCACACCGTCAGCACCATTTTGAAGGCGAAAATCAGATTTCCGTTTTACAGCCCCCTAAGGGCTGGACTTGTATTTATCCACACATTATAAATTGCAGCAGTGACAGGAGGGGGTAATACCCCAGATGACGGCTTTGGAGCCGAAACGCGTTGGGTTCCCAGACTCCTTCTGTCACATTGTGTATACTCTAGAGTTTTTATATCACTGTCTACAAGTGAGTATTCGTAATCCCTTTGTTTAAAATACATTTTTGCAAACGGTATTATACGATTGCGGTTCTTTCCTTTTTCTATATCTGTGGTACTTGTCGGCTGAGCCCCTGAAGTGGTGTCATGAGGGATTGGAGCAATCTATCCGAACAGGAACTCCCCCCCCCCCCCCCTTGGCAGTGGGCACCCACAAAGCGACTACCCAGGTTTTTCACGCATGCTCTACCCGAATCTGCTGTTGTGCGTGTTGGATGAGCCCTTGAAGTGGTGTCGTGTAGGACCGGTGTAATCTATCTGAATAGGAATTCCTTCCTCCCACCCCCCCTGGCAGGGGGCACCCACGGAGTGACCACCCCAGTTGGATTTGTTTCTGCGCATGATCTACCAGAATCTGGTAAGCACACATCTATCACTTGATATGTGAATTCCTGCTGAAAAATATGCACATACAGGTTCCAGGTTTATTTGACAACTAATACGGATTATAGCTTTGGAGTACTTAGGGGTTTGGTCCAGAGAAGAGAGCTCCCATCCCTAAGAAGTGTGTCACCTGGACTTTGTCCTTTTTTTTTTTTTGTAATTCCTTTATTCAGTAACAAAAGAGATATACATACAGCGTAGATTGTCATATCAAGAAACACTTAATAGATACAATGGAATGGGTTCAAACAGAGAAACTTAGAATACTCAAAACCAATAATTTCACCTGTGTGGCTTGGTTGGGAGCCCCGTGTGAAAGAGGCTTGGGACAACTGGTCAGCGAGAGTGGGTGGCCCAACACCTCGCCCTTCCGCAAATCTGCTCCAAACACCACATGTTATGGGACTCGAAAATTGTGCTAAGTTTTCACATTTTGTTTTATTTTGAGGGCGCGAGAGAAGAGACGCCCCGGGGTAATGTGTTTCATGGCTAACAAAGATGGGGTTTCATGCGAACCCCAGCGGGAGGGGTGGCGCGGGGACCAGGATTGATCCCCCACCCGCAGCTGCACACACTGAAAATAAAATAGCAGTGGGGGGTGAAAAGAGTGAGTTAAGGTAAGGGGGAAGGGGGGGAAATGGCAGAAGAAAGAAAAATGGGTACACAAAGAGATTGATGACCACATTAGGAAAGAAGGAGAGGAGTAGGGAGAGGGATGATGGGGAGGAAGGACAAGCCAGGAAGTTTCCCGTTGCCCCCCGCCCGGACCGCACGAGTGGCCCATAACGGCCTGGAAATCACAACATCGCATCAAGGTAGGGATTAGTGAAAACATAGTAATTCCAAGGTCTCCATGTCTCGCAGAAGGTTTCCTCACGCCCATGCAGGGTCGCCGTGAGATCCTCCATGTTTCGCAATTCATTGATTTTCCTGAACCACATTGCTTTGGAGGGGGGGGGTTCTCCGATCTCCAGCACAGGGGTATGCATGCCCTGGCCGCGTTCAGCAGTTGGATTGTGAGTGAGGATTTATATTTCCCGATTGGTCGGGGAGACAAGTGTAACAGACAAGACGCAGGGTTTCCCTCTACGTCCACACCCGTAAGGTGTTTGATGGTGTGAGCCACAACTTGCCAGAAAGATGCAAGTTTGGGGCAGGACCAGAATATATGGAGCATCGTGCCCTCAGAATCTCCACATCTCCAGCATGTGTTGGGGACCAGAGGAGTGAAACGGTGTATCAGAGAGGGGACTCTGTACAAACGGGAAAGGATTTTATACCCAGTTTCCTGGATTCTAACGGCCATGGAGGATTTCTGAGCGAGATGCAGGATCTTCTCCTTCTGCGTGTTGGAGAAATGAATGTTCGGGTCAATCAACAGAGCATAGGTTAATGACAGACTGTGTCGAACCGGTTCTCCCAGGTGGCAGATGCGTTCAAATTCCGTCAGACGGCGCATGATCCCTGGGGTCCTGGATAGTCTGTGTAGAAAGCAATGCAGCTGTAGTCCGCTCCAGAAGTCTAGCGTGGAGCCTACACCCGATTCATCCCACTGCAAGGTGGGTGTTCTGTATGGGTTTAGGAAGTCGCAGAGGTATTGTTTCCCCCCTCTCTCAGGGGTTGAAAGAGTGGGCCTTGAAGGCCCGGCTCAAAGGCCGGGTTGCCTAGAATTGGAATCAGCGGAGAGGGTGCGGGGGAGATCGAGGAACGCCGGAATGCCTCCCTGGCTGTCCTTAAAGTGCAGCCTAGGGTGGGGTGATCAGAGATGTCTGTCGGGAGTGGCTCAGACGTCCACAACCAGCTCCTAGCAGTGTCGTTGGAGTCCTCCATCTCCATGACCACCCACTGCTTCGACTCCGAGTGGCAATGCCGACTTTGTCTTTGTTCACAAATAGAACTATTTATTTCATATCTCTCTTTTGGCGCTGCATTTATGTTGAAACTATTTTTTGGACAATTTTGATCTGTTGTTTGTGAGAGCTGCCGAAATCATTTACACATTCAATGGTTATATATTTCTTTTCACCCTAGGAGTGAGCGCGAGATTTTGTATTCTCTTAAGAGATTACCTCTGGCCTCTCCCAAACAGGACAGACATGCTATTCCAAGGCTCCTGTACCATCCTGCTTCTCAGTCACCGGTGTTATCGACATGGCTGTTTAAGCCCAGGTCTTAAAGGACAGGGCTGTATCTGACTCTGTCGTTCCTACATTACTCAAGGCCACAAAAGCGACTTAATCTGCTTCAAGCTACTCCAAGCCACTACTACAGAACCTGAAGAACCACCCCAGAGACTACTTGGTACCTCATATTCTAGATTCTACAATCAAGACTTGACCAAAACTTGGCTCAAAGTACTCTTAATGGATAGGATTAGGCCTTTCATTATACCCCAAAAGCCTTTGGCTTCTCTCTTTTCTTTACAACTTTATTCAAGGTGTCTCATGGATGAGGCCCACTATCATGGTACTGTGTGCTTCCTTGGGATCAGTCTTGTATCTGTCCTGTGGTCCCCAGGGTCACCAGAACTAGTCTCCATATTGGAAGAATTCTACTCTATTACTGTTCTGGGGACAACCCAAAATTTGGGATCTACTTTCACTTTTGATTTTAATAGTAAACATAACAAATAGAGAGGGTGAAGCTCTTTAACGGGGGCGCAGACAGTAATACAAACCTGACAGATATTCTAATCGCATTCTACTGTGTTGAAAACTAAAACAATGCTTTTAGTTAAACTTTAATGTAGACATTGTCCTATCTTCCTTGTGTCCTGTTCCCAAGCATCCCATGAAAGTTGATCTATGTTGTTTGGATGTAGTCAGGCTGTAAAAGCAAACTCTTTTTTTTGTCCTGCCAACAGAGTCTCGTAAGGGACCCATAAGTTCACTATTGCTAGGTGGAATAAGACAACTCATTGTCCAAGCCTATACTTTCTATATTGGCTGTTGCTCAACTTCATAAGGCTGCCACCTAATCTTCGGTTTACACATTCTTCAAGTTTTACCAAGTGACTGTCCAGGCCTCTGCGGATGCAGCTTCTGTCTACAAGTTTCTTTCAGTAGCACCCGAAGTGGGGCCTTTGACCCTTTTCTATATTTGTTGGGTTTATTAGCAGGGTTCTGTTTTCCTTGTTGCCCAAGCTTCTGATTCATTGCTTGGAGACATCTCTAGGTCTATGAATATTCAGCCTGTGACCTGCACTGTAGGTTTGCAATATAATACATTTTTAATAACCTGTAAATTCCATATCATGGAGTAAAGTACATGACAGACAACCTTACCCATCTGCCCCTGTGTTACTCTGCATTGCTTGGTTAAAAACTGGGGTCTTAAGGAGTAGGATAGGGTTGTATGGCCAAGGGGAAGTGTCCAAAAACTTTGCAAGTGTCCAGTCACCTAAAACAGCCTATAATCCATGGTCTGTGAATATCCTGTCTGTGTCATGTACTGTACTCCAAGATACAGCATTTACAAGTAAGTTGAAATTCCTTTTTTTGCCTCCTTCCAGGTAATCAGTGTGGGAGAGCAAAGAAGTGCTGGGGGACTAGGCTTTCAAGTGAGTCTGTTGCTTTGTTTTACATAGACAACACACTGGTTTACTTGAAAACATCTCAGGTCATAATAGGCACTTTTGCACACTGTTATTTTGTATTCTATATCTGACCTAGTAGGTGGATATTCTAGATATTTTTCATATTTTCATATGTTTGTTTGCCCAGTGTTGATTACAAAACTTAAGATTTAAAGTGGTACTAAACAAAGCGCAGTGCTCGCTTCACGGAAGTGAAGGATAGATTACAGAAGCTGCAGGCCCCATATGCAATGTTGTACTCAGCGAGGCTCAGAATTATGGCCAGAGGTCAGGCACACTTTTTTGAGCACTCAGCTGAAGCCTCTGAATGGCTGGACACCAATGAAGGAGCATTCCGACAGGCGAGAAGACAAGCGGCAGAAGAGGATTGACCTGTAGCCTTTATTGGGGGAGCAACATTCCAGCTACGGCTTTGCCATAACCTATAAACACTGACAAGATTTCCTACACTGTTTAGTCCATACTATGTTAGGAACAACTGTCACTTTAATGTCCTCCAGCTGGAGAAGTGAGTTTGAGAAAAGTGAAATTAGGATATACCAGTGCATAGTTCTGCACAGACTGACCTAACTGAATTCCCTGCTGGCAGATAGCCGAGCAGGGTACACCAGGACATGTTATCCAATGTACTGTTGTGTGGCTCCTATGCATGTCGACGGTGTTTCCGGAATAGCTTTGGATACCGTTGTGAGGGTCAGAGAGCTACCATTTGAGTTGAAAATGCTTTCTACCACTACGAGCAGATGGGAAACCCAAAATAAGGTTGGGGTGCCGTTGCACCCAATGGTTGAATTAAGCTGGATCTATTTAATTGGAGTATTGTGTAGCATATCATATGAACATGCCAACCTTGCCTGGACCTGTTGCCATCACCTTGGAGCCCGAATGGCTGCCTTTGACTGGGGGAGTGGGCGGTAGGGGTGTCTTACTTAGCAGAAGCCACAAAGCTTTCTCTTTATATTTCATTGTTTAACATACAAGTGGTAAAATGGCTACAATTCCTGTTATTACGTGGAACGTCAGAGGACTGCGTGATACCCTTTAAGCGCACTATGGTCTCCACATCCATACGCAAATACCAGCTATCTGTGCGTCTGCAAGAGACTCACCTCACGTCTAACACGATGTTGTGGCTAAATTTTAGATGGGTGGGTAAGGCTTACCATTCCACTCACACCTCTTTCTCAAGGGGTGTGAGTGTATTAATACTCATTGGACTACCAAGAACTGGATGCTAGAATAGATGCTGAGGGCCGATATATTATTCTTTACTGCGGATTATTCTCATTGAAATATTTACTTGTTTTTGTTTACATCCCATCTCCGTATGGTCATCAGATGCTCAAAACAGTGTTAGAGTACCATGTGGGTCTCCCGGAAACGCCACTATACATTATAGAGGACTTTCTGCTCATATAATGCTATTAGATACATGTCCAACATAACTTATGCCCTAAGGGGTATCTCAGATCATTCCCCACTGGTTGTTTCGCTGGAAGTGCGCCCCCCCCTGCTCTCTACCACAAGCCCCCTGGAAGCTGAATGCCTTCAGGCTTAAGCTGTTCCTCTCCCCAGATAAGGTGACCAAGAAAATCTCAGATTTTTGGCAGACGCATGCGGAACATACGGAGGTGGGATTGGTGTGGGAGGCATATAAGTCCTATCTGCCTGGTGTATTTTTTGGTGAAATTAATGCGGTTAAGAAGGCCTCTAACGCTCAAAAAGAAAGCATGGAGCAGGTGGTACAAGACTTAGAGGTCAAATTCATTAATGATTCCACGAGGAGCATAGGGAGTCCTGGTTGTCAACTCAAAGTGCACTGCTTCATTAACACTTACTCTGCAGAGAGGAAAAGATTTTGTAGTAAGCTTGCAATTTATGAAGAGGGGGTGCACACTGGTCGCCTATTAGCGAAAATTGCCCATTCCCATCAGGTGTCCCCTTCTATTGGGGCCCTTAAGACTCCCACTGGTGGAATCTCAAACTCCCCTGACGTTTATCATGTCAACACTAGTATCGTACTATTCTAGCTTGTATAGATCTCAACAGGGATATGCAGAGGATTCTCTGATCCGATATCTAGAGGAACTGAAGCTCCCCACACTGTCGGAATCAGATAAAAAATTACTGGATGCCCCACTCACGATAGAGGAGCTCCAGGAGGCAACCGGGGCGTTCCCCAATTCTAAAGCTCCAGGCGAGGATGGCATTCCAGTAGAAGTATTTAAGGACTATGCTGAGACTCTACTACCTAAACTACTAGAGGTCTTTAGGGAAGCCAAAGAAAAAATGCGCCTACCACCTTCAATGAATAGGGCTAATATAGTATTACTATTGAAACCCGGTAAGCATCCAGTAGACCCAGGGTCTTATAGGCCCATTTCATTACTACAAGCTGACGTTAAAATATTAGCAAAGACCCTAGCTAATAGACTTAACAAAGTGATCGCCTCCATAATTCACTCTGACCAGGCAGGATTTATAAATCTCTGCAGGCTATTTCTCAATATTCAGTCAAGTGCTGATAACATGGGGGACCATGCCTTACTCTCCCTTGATGCCCATAAAGTGTTAGACAGTATTGAATTGTCCTACCTGTGGACCACACTTCTAAGATTTGGCTTTGGGGAAGAATTCATTGGATGGGTAAGGCTCTTATACAGTTCCCCACAGGCAGCCATAAGGGAAGCAGGGAACGTCTCCCCATACTTTGACCTTCACCGGGGCACAAGACAGGGGTGCCCCCTTTCCTCCCTTTTGTTTGCCCTTGCAATTGAGCCCCTGGCTGAACGTATTCTCTCTAACCCCAGGGTCCAAGGCTTTAACAATGGGCTGCTCCAAGAAAAGCTAATGCTTTATGCCGCCGATACCATGTTGCTATTGGGTGATACAGGGTCATCATTGCAGGAAGCCATGGAGGTGGTACATTTTTTCGGCCAATATTTGGGGCTGGTGATAAATTGGACCAAGTCATCTCTCATGCTGCTAGACAGAAAGCTAGATCCCCGTGTGGAAACGCTTCAAGGGATTCCGGTGGCCACTGAGTTTGGGTACTTGGGCATACAGATTACCTCTAACCCACTAGACTTCGTAGCCCTAAATCTGTCGCCCCCTATTGAACCGTTGTTGAGACAAGGTCAAGGTATGGTCTAGACTGAAACTGTGCCCAGTCGGTAGGATCAACTCGATCAAGATGATCCTTATGCCGCAGATCCTGTACAGGCTTCACAATACCCCTATGGTGATTCCACTGAAACAGTTCTGCATTATAAACTCCATCTTCAGGGCCCTTGTGTGGCATAACAAGACCGCTAGGGTTAGATTGGAACAGCTGCAGAGATCCAAGGAGGTGGGAGGAATGGCTCTCCCAAATCCTTGGATATACTACTTAGCTTCCCAGTTGCAACATATTACCAGGCTCATTAACAACGGAGGGGACCGGGAGCTGAATCTCATAGATACCACAGTGCAACTGACACGCTTCATGACAGGGGGAGAGGCGGCAGAGGGTTTGGAGGCTCTTCACTTCGCTAAATCCAACAAGAGCTTTCCCACATTCAATTTAATGCAAAAAAATTGGAACAAGGTCAGAAGTATCCAGCAGGTGGAGGGCTTCACCAGATTTAGTCCCATTTGGGACAACAAGAGATAAATAGAACTCAGTAAATTACAATACGGCCCAAAGTGGCTCGCCTATGGGATTACCCTCCTGAGACAAATATTCAGGAATGGAAAATTGCGCCCCTTCACAGAGTTACAGGCAGAATTTAAGCTCCCCGCTAATATGCTCTTTTTCTATTTCCAAGTACAATATGCAGTTAGAACGCAGGGTGACACTGATCCTTGGATTCAGAGTCCCACACCTGTATTCAACTACATGAAAGAAGTGGTGACGTATAAGGGATTCATTTCAAGTGGCTACTCAATGCTACTTAATAAAATTCTTCCTGATGACTCCAGAGGAGTAGTGGCCAGGTGGGAACGGGACTTAGGGGGGTTTGAAGAGGACCAATGGGCGAAGGCCTTGACTGCGGTCACGCAGTGCTCTTTAAATGTGGCACAAAGATGGTCACAGTTATATCTTCTTCTCCACGCGTTCATTACACGCCAGCTAGGCTGGCGAGGAGGGGGGCGCTGGAGAACCCAGTCTGCACAAGATGCAAGAGGGACCAAGGGGACCTTATTCATCTCATGTGGAGATGCCCAAAGCTCCATATATATTGGCAAGAGGTTATAGGGACCATTAACCGGGTATTTCAAATTAAATTGCAGGAGGACCCCAAAGCCGGTCTCTTGGGGATTATAGAGGTGGAGTTACAGGAGGAGGCCCCACAGAGTGGAAATAGCCAGAGCTCTTTTTCAGACCAGAAGGCTGATTCTGAAACACTGGAAGTCTGAGGATCCCCCCACATTGAGAGAGTGGGTGAATCAGATGGGTGCCACTATCAGGCTTGAAAGACCGATCTACCGACACAGAGGCAGCTCCCCCAAATTTGAAAAGATCTGGTCCCTGTGGCTGGGAGTCCCTGGTCTGGCACCAGTAGACCTTGTTATGGACAGACTGTTATTATAAAGGTATCAGGATGCTCAATTAGCAGCTATTGTATCTCCATTTTATAAATATAAGAAGGATGGTATTCATATAGACTACCCGGGAATACTGAATGGTAATGTGGAGAGATATTGTATTACTCTGTAATGATCCAAGCAAGTTTGTTTTTCAATAAAGCTTATTTAATGAGAAAAAAAAGTGGTACTAAACCCTTGTGTTTAAAAAAAATAAAAATAAAAAAACATGATTTTATTTACCTATTCTATTCAATGGTTTTGCACAGAGCAGCCCCGATCCTCTTCTTCTGGGGTCTCCTGCTGGCACTTCAGGCCCCTCCGCTTCATCAGATGCCCCCTGGGAAAGGTGATTTCCCTGTGGGCACCCGTGTGTGCTCTCTCCTGAGTCCCACTGCTGCGTCCATTGACACACACAGCGGGACTCTGCCCGCCCCCCACTCCCGTGTCAACGGATTTGATTGCGCTCTTGCACATCACTGGATTGGATGGGCTCCGGTAAGGGAACGGTGGTGGGGGTCTGGGGGGAAGCTTCACCACATAAGGTTTTTCACCTTAATGCATAGAATGCGTTAAATTGATTGTAAAGTCTTGTTTTTTTTTTCTATAACTATGTTATACTTGCCTGCTTTGTTTGAAGTCGTTTTGCACAGAGCGGCCCAGATCCTCCTCTTCTCAGGGTCCTCTTCTGTGCTCCTGGCTTCTCCCTCCTGTCAAGTGTTCTCACAGCAAGCAGCTTGCTATGGGGGGACCCGAGCCAAGTCACAGCTCCCTGTGTCCATTCAGACTGGGAGCCCAGCCCGGCCCCCCTCTTCTTTCTTCTGATTGGCTAGCTGACTTTGATTGACAGCAGCGTGAGCCAATGATGCCATGCTGTTTTTTAGCCAATCAGGATTGAGAGCCTCGGATGACCGTGACACTCGTGGACATCGCTGGACAGAGATAGGGCTCAGGTTAGTTTTAGGGGGTCTGAGGGTGGCTGCTACAGCACAGTGCTTGGCTTGTGTTATTTGGTCCCCTATATCACCTGTAATACCTGGCTAATCCTACTCTCCCCTCTCTGTGCTGACTCCGATCTATCAGGGCTGCAGAGATCTGACACTGGAGTCGGCGTATGTGCCTCTGTCATCCGCAGCCTGCAGAATACATTAAGATAAAAAACATTCTGCCTTTAGAACCACTTAAAATAAAAACTAAAGTAAAACTGACTTACAACAATTATTTTGTGTTAGCTTATCTTTTAAGCTGAATACTATGAAATACATAAAAAGTAGCGGTTTTCCTTGCCAAATAATTTTTGTATTTCTGTTCATTTAGTCCTGAGATTTACACTGCTTTGCCACAGCCCTGCTCTATCTGGCAGCACATAAGACCTAATTTTTCTTGAATGCAGTGAAGTATTACAACTAGGTTGGTCCTTCACCCAGTCTGTGATTGGACAGTAAAGTAGAAGCAGCAGAGCGATGAGTCACTCTTCTCTCTCATCCTATCAGCATGTTTATTGTTCGCACAGGAGCACTATAGCATACCCGATTGGTTTGGTGTACTACTTTTCTCAGTCTGATCTTTGCTTTACAGAGGATTGCTGACTTTGGACTTGATAAAACACAATGGACAAACACCAGCAGATGACATGGCTCCCCGAATCATCACTGATTGTGGAAACTTGACACTGGACCTAATGCAACTTGGATTCTGTGCCTCTCCACTCTTCCTCCAGACTCTGGGACCTTGATTTCCAAATGAAATGCAACATTTTCCACATTCTGTGATGATTTGGGGAGCCATGTCATTCGCTGTTGTTGATCCACTGTGTTTTATCATGCCCAAAGTCAGTGCAGCCCTCTATCAGGAAATTCTAGAGCATGTCATGCTTCCCTCTGCTGACCAGCTTTATGAAGATGCTGATTTCATTTTTCAGCAGGACTTGGCACCTGCCCACGCTGCCAAAAGTACCAATACCTGGTTTAATAATCATGGTATCACTGTGCTTGATTTGCCAGCAAACTCGCCTGACCTAAACCCCATAGAGATTCTGTGGGGTAATGTCAAGAGAAAGATAAGAGACACCAGACCCAACAATGCAGATGAGCTGAAGGCCGCAATCAAAGCAACCTGGGCTTCCATAACACCTCAGCAGGGCCACAGGCTGATCACCTCCATGCCACGCCGCATTGATGCAGTAATTGATGCAAAAGGAGCCCTGACCAAGTATTGAGTGCATACTATACTCTGAATTTCTGAGATACTGAATTTTGGGTTTTCACTAGCCGTAAGCCATAATCATCAAGATTAAAAGAAAGAAATGCTTGAAATATATCACTCTGATTGTAACACATCTATAGAGTAACGCATCTATATAAACTATATGAGTTTCACCTTTGAATTGAATTACTGAAATTAATTAACTTTATGATGATATTCTAATTTTATGAGATGCACCTGTATTATCCTTTTATCTTTCCTAACTTTTTCTACCAATCCTTGTCATCATGTGCAGGCCTCCCAATGCTGATGCATTTCAAATGTGTTGCAAAGCTAGCCTAGACCTGCACAACGTGATCTGTTTTAACTCATCATTGAGGGTTCGACCTCAGCTTCCAGCTCTTTCAGCCGAAATCATCTTAACGCTGTTACGTATGTCAGGTTTACCGGTGAGTACAGACTGCCAATACATAGTACATTCTAAGGATGTTCTAAGAAATTAATCAATGGACTCTTGCTCTTTGTGTGAAAGCAGTGGTGTCTCTGCAGTGTACCGACTGCTGAGTCAGACCTGTAGCTCTGCTATCAGCAAATCTCATGCTTCCTGCTGATATTACAAGCTCTGAATCAGTGAGGGATGTGCCAGACCTCTGCAGAAAGATCATGGAGTCCACACAGAGAACAAGGATCTTTCTCTACATAATGTTTCCATGTGACAGGCTTTTCCACTGAGGTTGTGGATGCTTTCTAAAGAAAACAGACAATAGCATTTTGCACACCTTGATTTACTAAATGCAAACAGACTGTTTACTTTGCAAATGCAGTTGCTCCAGAACTCCGTAAATGAGATAAAGTTTCACTTTGCAAAAACTATCCAGTCACATGCAAAGTTGCAACTGTATAAAAACAAACTCTAGGTCTCTTGGCTAGGGGCCCTGTGTAATAGTGAGATGCCAAGTGGCAAGGATCTATTTTCCTGTTTCCTTTTATCATTATGGTTTGTTCACACACGTCAGTACCTATGTTTTTAAGCAGCATTTATGCAACATTTTTAAAGCCTCATAACCGCCCTTCAATGCCTGCCATGAATATTGCAATGGGCATCACACAATACAGTACAGACAGGAGTGGTTGTATTGTGTTAAAAATTAAGCAGCATGTGAACATTTAATTAAAATAGCCTCTAAAAAGAAAAAAGAGAGACTATCTGAGATTAAAACACTTACCGTATATACTCGAGTATAAGCAGCCTCGAATATAAGCCGAGGCACCTAATTTTACCACAAAAAACTGGGAAAAGTTATTGACCCGAGTATAAGCCTAGGGTGGGAAATTCAGCAGCCAGAACACAGGGACAGGGAGTCAGAACACAGGGACAGGGAGTCAGAACACAGGGACAGGGAGTCAGAACACAGGGACAGGGAGCCAGAACACAGGGACAGGGAGCCAGAACACAGGGATTTTAGCCAGGACACAGGGATTTTAGCCAGGACACAGGGACTCAGCCGTTACACAGAGATTGTAGCCAGAAGACAGAAGAGATGAGTAAGGTAGATTCAAAATCTACAGAGCATGCTACTTCTAAGAGCCGTTCTGTGCATGAAACTATGACCTAATTGCATTGGAATGCAGAGAATGCTGAGAATGCAGAGAGAGAGCTGCAGATCTTCACTGAGATCAGGAGGTGGGCGGGACTGAACATCTAACACCCACGTGTCCAGCCCACCTCCCGACATCAAGTTGAAAATCTGACACCTCTCTCAGCATTCTTTTGCATTCCAATGTAATTAGGTCACGGTTTCATGCACAGAACGGCTTTTAGAAGCAGTGCGCTCTGTGTAATATGAATCTACTCATCACCCACAGACACTGACTCGAGTATAAGCCGAGGGGGGTCTTTTTCAGCACAAAAAATGTGCTGAAAAACTCGGCTTATATTCGAGTATATACGGTACCAGAGAACTCAACATTCTCTATAATAAAATCGGCTCAAGCCCGTCTCCTGAGACAACACAAATAATTATAGAAAAAAGAAAAGCACTTGACACATTATTATCAGTTGACACGGAGAAAAGTCTTCGATTTTCGAAGGCCTGGTTTCTACTTTATGGAAACACCTCCTTGACCATGTTTGCCAAAAAAACAAAACCAAACCACTAAACCGCCCCACACATACAAACTACATAATAAAAAGAGCAACATGGTATCACATCCTGCTGAAATCTTGGAAATTTTCTCAGATTTCTATAGAAATCTCCTTTATACCCTCACCCCCTTGAAATAATAGGTCTCTGGATTGGCTGGATAAAAATATTTTGGTAGAATGCTGTCGGATAGACTGGCCAAAGTTATTACATCACTGGTCTACATTGACCAATCAGGTTTTATACCCAGTAGACAGATAACGGTTAACATCAGATTAGTGACCAACTATATTCAGGATGCTAACCCTTTTAAACGCCCAGTATGCCTTCTCACTTTAGACATCCACAAGGCATTTGACAGTATCAGCTGGCCCTATTTAGAACTGATCCTTCCAAAGTTTGGCATTTCACCAAAATTCATCCGCTCTTTATCAGAATAAAAATTCCAGGGAATAACTGACTTTTTTACACTAAAAAAAGCACTAGACAGGGATGCCCTCTCTCCCCCTTACTTTTTGCACTAGCAGTTGGGCCCCCTCGCATGTGCTATTAGCAACAACATAAATATAAAGGGATACACAAAAGGTCCTAATGAATTTAAGATCATGTTTATATGCTGACGATGTCTTATTATTTTTACCAGATCCCCTTAGATCTCTGCCCAAACTTTTTTCTGAACTTAAACTCTTCCAAGACTTGTCTGGTATGGGGGTCAACCTCTAACCTCTCTAAATGCACAGCTTTACCTATTCATATATCCCTAGAGATAGTCTCAGTAATACAAAAACATGTTCAATTTTCCTGGTGTACCCATTCTTTTCGGTACCTGGGCATTCAGATATCTCCCCAATTCAAGTCTCTATACCAAGCAAACTACCAACAAAATGTCTCCCAAATAAAATCATTATTAAAACTCTGGTCGTCTTATCAGATTTCCTTTCTGGGTAGAATTTGTGCTATAAAGATGACAATCCTACCCAAGCTTTTATATTATTTCCGCACACATCCAATTAACATCCCCAAGCATGTATTGGCCTCTCAGCAAATAGAGATTAATACATTTGTTTGGGTCGGTAAAAAAACCCGTAGCAGTAATACTCTATTACGTAGGCCTCAAATTGATGGGGCCTAGGCCTCCCAAATATTTGGCTGTACTTTCTGGCAGCTAGATTTCATCAACCTGCTCAATGGTTCGACAAACAAGGTAACATTCCTTGGCTAGCATTCGAGACATTGCCCAGCTTTCCATTTCATATTCAAGGTATACCTTGGTTAAACACGTGGTCCCCCTGCTCTTTCTACACTTGCAATAGTATAGTAGCCCACCTCTCAAATTTGGACACGACATTGGGACACTTTTAATCTGGTTTCCCCTATGCCACCATTGGCTTCGTATATAGGAGACCCCCGCTCCAGCGTTCAAAGATAGATCTAAATTTGATGTCTGGTGTAGGCAGAGACCACTTTACCTCCAAGCACTAACAACAAATTGGAAATTCTCTTCATTTGATCATTAACAATATTTACATATCAATTACTCTCTTATCAATTTTTTTTGATAACCTTAGCCTCCTTCCTCCTTACTCAGTCATTGAGCAAATATGCCTCAACTCTCCAAGAGGCAAGGGTTCTATCTTTCATATCTACAAGTTTCTTAATGATTCTACTTTCCCCGAGAAAACCAAGCCGATGACAAAATGGGAGGATTATTTAAATTGCTCTTTCTCCCCTGAAGAATGGCAGAAAATGTTCGACAATTTGCGTAAATGCAATTATGCTATTTCTGTTAGAGAATCCCCTGCTAAGCTCCTGATCAGATGTTATATGACCCCAGATAGAATAAACCAATTCTATCCTTGGCTATCCCCAAACTGTTTTAGAGGATGCCCTATACAGGGCTCAATGCGCCATATATTTTGGAACTGGCAATTGATCAAACCTATTTGGTAAATTGCCAACAGAGCTTCCTGCATCGCAGGTAGACAAATTACCCTTATTCCCCATATGGACCTTTTATACGCTAACATTCCGATTGTGCCAAAATCATCTATGCACCTAATCCACTCTTTATGCAGTGCTATTCAATGAATGATAGCATCTAACTGGAAGTCATCTACCCTACCATGGGTGCAGGTTCTGTCCAGGATGGAAATTATTAAAATTACAGAACGCATACACCATACTCTACATGACTCCATTCAAGCATTTGATAAAAAATGGAAGTTTGAGGATTTTCCCCTGCTTGATCCAACTGCCTAACCCTACTGGCACAATACTGTATAGCCCTCATAGAACCCGTGTTTTAAATAATGCCAATTCACTAAGAATATTCCTTCAATCTGAACTTTGGAATCTCATATGCAAAATCTGGTTTGTTATATATGTAAGTTTTGTACTAACTTGCCATGTATGCTTATATTTTATGTAATTGAATGTCTATGCTATCTACCTTCCTACTAAAAATGGTTGTAAACAACAAAAAAAAATTAAGCAGCATGTCGATTTCAAAAGGCATCAGCGCTTGTCAGCCACCTCCATTAATTTAAATGATAACGCACTGTATACACACCTTAATCGCATCTATAGCATTTATACTGTGTTACTGAAGCATTTATGAAATGTCAGCTGGGCTCTGGGGGAGAGGCAGTGGAGGTTTCTGTGTCCCAGAATGCACTGAGAACTAGGCCAAAGCATCTCCAGCCACTTGCTTTTTTGTTACCGGGTGTTAGCACCATTTGCCTCTGTGTGCACACAAAATCATCAAGCCAGCCAACAATACTGACCGTTTCAGGCAGGAGCAGAGGCACTGAGCATTATTGCCAGTTACAAAACTTTTCCCACTCAGTCTTTCAGGACAGCCACATTGAGAGACCCGGGCTCCTTCCTTCCACAGGAAACACAGCGCCAGATATTACAAAAAGAACCACCCCCTGCTGGTCCTTCAGTTGTTGGTGTTTCCTCCGGTAGGGAGATACTGCTTGGGAACCGGGGCCTGACGGCCGGGGAGACCTGTGGCAGTGTGGTTCGGGGGGGGGAGCCGAGGTCTCCCAGGGCTAGAGCGGGTCAGGTATCTGTGGGCAGGCATGATCCCGCAGATTCAGCTACTCCCAATCTGCCCCCAATATTCTCCAGGGAGGAGGTCTTGATACGGGCGCCTGCTATCCTGTCCAGGGAGATGGAACAGGGAGGCGGCCCGCCCCCCAGTGCGTCTGTAAGGTGGAACCCCAGGGCCGAGTGGCAGGTAACATCATTTCTGGCAGGGAGGAGGGAGAACTCCCTTTTGAATCGCGGCTTTCGGTTCCACCGCGATTGCTGATAGCAGGCCAGGCAGAGGCAGGAGAGGAACCAGGACACTGCAGAGGTAGCAAGACACTACAAGGCACCCACCAGCGCCATGTCAGAAGCAGAGGCCTGCGTGCCAGCTCCAGCCACACTAAGGTAAGGGAAGTCCAGGGGGACCTTTTCCCTTACCTTGTGCCCCCACCCAATACAGGGTTCCTAATTGGGGTGTTCCCTCTGTGTGAGCAGAGGGGGTGGAAGCACAGGTCCCTTTTTTGGGAGGGGGGAGCCTAGTGACTATCCCTGGGTGAGCTCCCTAGGTGCAGGGGATGGTGGGGAGCAGGTCCTCTCTAGAGAGGAAGAATCCCCGGGAGGGTCTAGGGAAGAGACAGGGGAGGAACCAGATAGTGCGGCCTCAGGCTCTCAAGGGGAGTCAGAGGGTAAAGGTCGGGAGGGAGAGTCCAGTAGACCTTCAAAATATAAGCTTTCCCTGGAGGTGGAAGAGGACCTCTTAGGGGTTGTTTACACCAGTGGTCCCCAACCCAGTCCTCAAGGCCCATCAACAGGTCATGTTTTCAGGATTTCCCTCAGATGAATCAGCTGTGATAATTACTAAGGCAGTGAAACTGATCAAATCACCTGTGCAAAATAATGGAAATCCTGAAAACATGACCTGTTGGTGGGCCTTGAGGACAGGGTTGGGGAACACTGGTTTTCACAACCCTAGGTATCCAGTCAGATAAGAAGCCACTGACCCACCATGACCAGATGTATCAGGGCATGGGAGAGCAGGAAAGAAAAGTTTTTCAGTCCATGACCGGCTGGTAGAGATGGTCAAAACGGAGTGATAGGATCCCAAGAGGAAACCCTTCTTCTCCAGGACCCTGAAAAGAAGGTTTCCTTTTTCATAAGACTCTGCGTCAATCTGAAACAACAGTCCAAAATTGAACGCGGCCTTCTCACAGGTCTCCAGGCACACCGATTTTGGCCTTTGAGGGCATGGGGGCCTTGGTGGATGCGATGGACAAGAGAATGGACTCCCTTTTAAGAAAAAACATGGGAGTCGCCCATTAATAATTTAAAACCAGCAATGGTCATTACAGTGGTGGCACGGAACATGGAACACTGCCTTTCCCAAATACAATACCATAATGAGGCGGGGACTGCTAAGGAGACCATCTTGACATCTTTCCACTTTGCTTAAGGGGGTAGCCTATATTGCAGATGCCTCGGTGGAATCGATCTGTATGTCAACTAGTTCCTTGGCCATGGCGAATTCAGCTAGGAGAGCCTTGTGGCTGAAAACTTGGCAAGGCGATTGTGCCTTCAAGGTTAAATTATGCTGGATTCCCCTGACAGGTGACTTACGGTTTGGTCCTAGATTAGAAGCAGTATTAGATCACACTGCTGATAAGAACAAGGCATTTCCTGTTAAGCGCAAACCCCCAGGCCAAGATCGAAAAAGAATTTTGCGCTCAGAATCGCAAAGGGACCCGGAAAACAGAAGGGGGGAAGAAGTCCTTGGACCAGAAGGTCAAGGGCAAAGGAGGGGTGATTTTTTCCGCCCCCCCAAACAGCCCCGTAAGGCCCAATGACGGCCTAGCCACCATCGGGGTAAGGCTGGGGGTGTTCCTTCCACAATGGAAAGCGGTCTCCTCCAGCCAATTCATTCTGGGGATCATCAGGAGGGGATACTGCCTAGAGTTTGCGCAACCACCCCCGTAAAGATTATTGGTCACGCAACTCCCCAGGTGCGTGGAGAAGGCCAAAGCTCTTTTAGGGGCTCTAAGGGAACTGGAAGACCAAGAGGTAGTGCGCAAAGTTCCAACAGAGGAAATGGGGAAAGGGTTTTACTCACATGTGTTCGTGGTACGAAAACCCTCAGGAAAGTACAGACTCATCCTGAACTTAAAACCCCTAAACCAGTCGGTCACTTACAAGAGGTTTCACATGGAATCAATCTATACAGTCAGAGCACTGCTTCCACGAGATTGTTTCATGGCCTCAATCGACCACAAGGACGCCTACCTGCACATTCCCATTGGGGAGGTCCTCCAGAAGTTCCTATGGTTGGCCGTACGAGTAGGAGAAGAAGAGATTCACTTGCAATTTCAGGCCCCACCATTCGGCCTATCATCTTCTCCGTGAATATTCACAAAGGTCATGGTAGAAGCCATGGGCTTTCTGCGTCTCAGGGGAATCGCAATTGTAGCATACCTGGACAATTTGCTTCTTTTTGCGGCTTTGCCGGAACAGTTGTCGTGAGACTTGGAATTCACGATACCGTTCCTGAAAGGTCTGGGCTGGTTGCTAAATCTAGAAAAATCGAGCTTGGTACCCTCTCAGCGAGTCACCTAGCTTGGATACCTACTAGATTCCACTCAACAAAGAGTATTTCTCCTTGGGGGGGAGTCCAGAAGATAGATGACGCAGTAAGGTTGCTGCAGTGAAATCATTCCCTCCCGATCAGGACAGCAATGTCAGCACTAGGGTCGCTGACTTCGGCCATCTTGGCGGTGCAATGGTCAGGTCTGCATTTCCGCTCTATTCAAATCTTCCTTCTGAGGACTTGGGACCACTGTCCGGAATCTCTGAATACTAATAAAAGCGCCACAGCAGGCCAAAAAGGAACTGTGGTGGTGGAGGAAAGCAGAAAACCTGTCTCAGGGTCATCTGTGGGTCACCCCAGTTTCCAAAGTGCTGACCACAGATGCAAGTGGAAAAGGCTGGGGTTCCTACTTGGAGACACGAGTGGCTCAAGGCACTTGGGAGGCCTCGAAAATACAGAGGTCATCCAACTGGAAGGAACTAAAGGCTGTACGGTTAGAGGCGTTACAAGGCCACCACATCCAACTGAGATCAGACAATTCCTCAGTTGTCGCTTACATAAACAAGCAAGGTGGCACAAGGAGTGGAGCTTTACTGTCCCTGGCTACAGAGATCCTAAGCAGGGCCAAAGACAATGCTATCTCACTCTGTGGTGTATCTAAAGGGGAAGAAAACACTATAGTAGATTTCCTCAGCAGGAAGAGGCTGAGAGAGTGAGTGGGCCTTGAACCAGGAGGTATTCTACCTCATAGCAGAAAGGTGGGGGTTTCCAGGCGTGGACCTATTTGTCACAAAGGAAAACGCAAAGATGCCTCTATACTTTTCCTTAAACAGATGGGAAGAGGCCCTGTGGGTCGGTGCCCTAGTTCAGCAATGGCAATTCGCAAGGTGCTGTGCCTTCCCCCCTCCAGCCTTACTACCAGTGGTCTTAAGAAAATTCCAAACAGAAAAAACCTCTCTGAACCAGGTGGCCTCGTACTGGCCCAAAAGGGCCTGGTTCTCAGCACTGAAACAACTAGCGGTGGAACCCCCTTGGTTTCTGCCATCCCGGGAAGACCTCCTCTCACAGGGTCCAGTACTGTGTCCGCAGGTGCAACGGTTTAACCTCGCAGTGTGGCTACTGAGGAGGGGTTGCTAAGATCTAATGGGTTTTCAGAAAAACTGGTGACAACTCTGCTCAATAGCAGGAAAAAAGAGACACTACTAATCTACTGAAAGGTCTGGAAATGCTTTAATGGCTGGTGTGAGAGGCGTTCCTTGGAGGTTCAGAATCCCATTGGCCTGCCTTGAATTCTTACAAAACGGGGCGGACAAAGGATTACCGATAAGCACCTTGAAAGGGCAAGTCTTGGCACTTTTTTTGTAGGAACCATTGGCCTCGGACCCCTGGATAATTTGTTTTTTTAAGTCACTAGGGAGACTAACACCGGTCCAGGGGTCGACCTTACCCAGATGGGATCTTTCTTTAGTTTTACAGTCCCTGGTGGAGGGCCCGTTTGAGCCTCTAGAAGACTGTCCTTTAAGACTACTTACATTAAAAAACATTTTTTTAGTGGCAGTAACCACTGCCAGGAGGGTCAGTGAGCTGGAAGCTCTGTCAGTTGGACCCCCTTTTTTGTTTTCTTTCCGGACCGTTTGGGTTTCAAAACTGATCTGCTGTTTTTGCCTAATATGGCTTCAAAATTTCACAGAAGTCAGGAAATTATTTTACATATGTTTTGCCCTAACCCTACGAGAGAAAAAGAATTTAAGTTTCACACCCTGGACTTAAGGAGATAAATCCTGAGGAATTTAGAGGTAACCAAGTCAGTGAGGAAAACGGATTCCTTGTTCATTTTGTTCTCGGGGCAAGAAAAGCATGTAGGGCATCAGATTAGCAATTAGCCAAGCTTACACGCTAGCAGGGAAGGACGTACCAGTTGGGATTAAGGCACATTTTGACTAGAGCTATGGCAACCTCACAAGCAGAAAGGGCTGGAGCAATGCCAGAGCAAATCTGTCGAGCGGCAATGTGGTCCAGCTTCACCACCTTCGTAAAACCTTACAGGGTGGACCTGGTGTCGACAAAGGATCAGGCCTTTGGACGTAAGGTGTTGTAAGTTGTAGTCCCATTCTAATTGGTAAGTGCTCTCTTATCCTCTCAATGTGGCTGTCCTGAAAGACGGGGTGGGAAAACTGAAGTTACACTTACCGGTAACGTCTTTTACAGTAGTCTTTCAGGACAGCACCAGTTACCCACCCGATTAAAGGGGGGTACTGAGGGGACCTCAACACAGGAATAACATAAATAAGTAGTGAGGTATGTTTAATATGTTCTTGTGTCTCCCCAGCTGGCCGGAGGTGCTCTTGAAAAAACTGAAGGACCAGAAGGGGGAGGTTCTTTTTGTAATGACTGGCGTGGTGCTTCCTATGGAAGGGAGGAGCCGGGGTCTCTCAATGTGGCTGTTGTGAAAGACTACTGGAAAAGACGTTACCGGTAAGTGTTAACTTCGGTTTTTGTGCCAGCAAAGTGTTGGTGCAAGCATGTGACTGTGCCAGCAAGTTTTGGTGCCTGCAAGTGACAGTGGCAATCATTCCATGTTTATCTTGAGCTGGACAAAGCCAAGTGTCAAAGAGAGATCAAAGTATATGAACCCATATTGCAGAAAATTCACAAAAATGTCTGCTATTACACCAAAACCTAAACACGCCTCAGAGCTAATCATTTCCTCTACATTTAACCCCCAGGCCATTTTTTGCTATTTGCACTGCGCTACTCTACCTTGTAATTCTGCGGTCATGCAACACTGTACCCAAACTAAATTTATGTTGTTTTTTTCACACAAATAGAGCTTTTCTTTGGTTGTATTTGATCACCATTGGGTTTGTTAGTTTTTGCTATATAAACAAAAAAAGGCCGAAAAGTTTGAAAAAAATATATACGTGTATCTTACTTTCCGCTATGAAGCATATCCAATAAAAAAAAAAATTGTATTTCTTCATAAATTTTGGCCAAAATGTATTCTTCTGCTACATGCCTTTGATAAAAAAAATCCCAATAAGTGTACATCGATTGGTTTGCGTGAAAGTAATAGCGCCTACAAACTATGGTGTGTGTATATGTATGTATATATATATATATATATATATATATATATATATAAATGTGTGTGTATATATATATATATGAATTTTTTTTTTATATACTACCAATGGCGGCGATCGGCGTCTTATAATGGGAATGCAATAGTGATCTGTGATAATACTATACACTGTCACTGTACTAATGAAACTGGCTGGAAAAGGGTTAACATTTAGGCCGATCAAGGGGTTAAATGTGTGACTAACTATGTGTAAAGTGTGCTGGTTTTGCTAGTAGATCTTTCAGTTTGTCAATCCTGCAATGCAGGGATGAGAAACTGACAGATCGCTCCCTCTGTACAGAGCTTTGTTTATCAACACAGAGCTCTGGGCTGTGGTTGCAAACAGCCGGGGCTTGCTGACAGGCTTCCGCTGTGTACAATCACAGCAAGTGCCAGGAATCCCGGAAACTAGGCAGCGACATACAGGCAGGTACGTTGCTTTTAGAAAATTTAGTGTCGCGCTGATTCAGCAAGGTGGAAAATTGTCCAATGTGCAAACACAATAAACGTGTATAATATAGTGAAAAACACGTTCAAAAGTCCATATTTAAAACATATGAAAGTGATGAATTGACGACTCTAATGTCCTCATATCACTAACACCGTGGGCATGCAGTAAATCAAGTGTCGCGCAACCACCGCGCCCGAACAAGATGTACGCTTACCTTCAGACGTTGACACACCTATTACGGGTGGTCAAAACCAGCATGAGAGTAAGACTCCTCTATGTCTTTAATCAACAATCCTGGAGGGCATCCACATATTCCATCCAAATCTCATACAGTGTGTGTCCCCCTCATCAGATAATGTGCACCGAATCAGGAAGGGAAAAGAGTGGACATAGCGTAAATCCGTATAAAAGGCAATATATTTTATTAAAAGTTGCACTTACACCGTATAAATAAGATCATCGCATGTATAGAATCAAATCTCCCACAGTGAACAGGTTGTTTGATGAAGCGATACCGGAATTCAACTGTTGCCCTACCGGTTTCGTCTGATTAGACTTCTTCCCGAGGTACGTTGCTTTGCTTACAGCGGCAGTTTGCCCGCAATACATTGTGGGCGGGCGGGTTGGCTGGCGGCAAGTGGTTAATCACTTCCCACTAGAAAAACATCACTTTAATGGGCATTTAACAAACATTCTTGATGTTTTCTCGACTTTTCAAAAACACTTCATAAATGCTATTGGTCCATCCTTCATAATCAAAACATGTGAATGGGCCCCCACTTTTTTTTTTGCATCTGTATATAGTATTCAGTATATAGGCTTTGTTAACAAATTGCATGCATGTTTCAGTATTGGGGTTTGCTGTGCATGTTTAAAGTGTTCAAGTGAACTCATCCAGGGAGTCACGCGCACTTTGTTGCGCTATATGTATTGAAAAAGTATTCATACGTCTTGAAATTTTCCACAATTTGTCATACTACAACCAAAAACGTAAATGTATTTAATGTCATAGACCAACACAAAGTGGCACATAATTGTGAATTGGAAATAAAATGATAAATGGTTTTCAAAATAATTTTCAAATAAATATCTGAAAAGTGTGGCAATACTTTGTAGAACTACCTTTCGCAGCAATTACAGCTACAAGTCTTTTTGGGTATATCTACCAGAACCAAATTCTGTCAATTGGACAGAGAGCGTCTGTGAACAGCAATTTTCAAGTCTTGCCACAGATTCTCAATTGATTTACGTCTGGACTTCGGCTGGGCCATTCTAACACATGAATATGCTTTGATCTGAACCATTCCATTGTAGCTCTGGCTGTATGTTTAGGGTTGTTGTCCAGCTGGAAAGTGAACCTCCACCCCACGTCTTTTGCAGACTCGAAACAGGTTTTCTTCTAAGACTGCCCTGTATTTGGCTCCATCCATCTTTCCATCAACTCTGACCAGCTTCCCTGTCCCTGCTGAAGAAAAGCATCCTTACAACATGATGCCTCGTCACCATTTTTTAACGGTGGGGATGGTGTGTTCAGGGTGATGTGCAGTGTTAGTTTTCTTCCACACATAGTTTTGCTTTTAAGCCAGAAAGTTCAATTTTGGTCTCATCTGACCAGAGCACCTTCTTCCACGTTTGCTGTGTCCCCACACAATGCTTCTCGCAAACTGCAAACAGGACTTCTTATGGCTTTCTTTTAACAATGGCTTTCTTCTTGCCATTCTTCCGTAAAGGCCAGATTTAAAAGTTAAAGTAAAAGTTTTCCTGTGGACAGATTCTCCTACCTGAGCTGTGGATCTCTGCAGCTCCTCCAGAATTACCATGGGCCTCTTGGCTGCTTCTCTGATTAATGCTCTCCTTGTCTGGCCTGTCCGTTTAGGTGAATGGTCATGTCTTGGTAGGTTTGCAGTTGTGCCATACTCAAATTTTCAGATGATGGATTGAACAGTGCTCCGTGAGATGTTCAAAGCTTAGGATATTTTCTTATAACCTAACCCTGCTTTAAACTTCTCCACAACTTTATCCCTGACCTGTCTGGTGTGTTCCTTGGCCTTCATGATGCTGTTTGTTCATTAAGGTTCTCTAACAAACCTCTCAGGCCTTCACAGAGCAGCTGTATTTAGACTGGGTCTAAATTACACACAGGTGGACTCTTATTTACCACTAAATTTTAGTTAGGGGTATCCGAGGAAAGGGGGCTGAATACGAATGCACACCATCATTTATAATTTTCCTTCCACTTCACAATTATCTGCCACTTTGTGTTGGTCTATCACATAAAATGTCAATTAAATGCATTTATAGAGGGGCGTGGCCTGGCGCGCGGTGGAGATGGCTGCTTGAGAGAACGGCTCCGGCTCTCTACGGGAGAAACAAAGCACTAAATACAGTCCAGAAGAAAGAATGGGCAAAATAGGCAAACAATTGCCGTTCAGCAGCACACCAGCTTCCCAGTCAAGCAAAAATCTGACAGATTTATTCCGCACACAGCCCGGCACGGCGAGTGGGTCGGGGATACAGAAAGGACACTCACATCCCCACGCGACAACACCTAAGATGGCGGAGAATCCAGCCAAACAGAAGACACAGCCGGACCAGGAGGCCCTAATGACTCTGTTACAACAAGTCCCTAAAATGTCGGACTTGCAGCTCATAGCATCTGACATCAAGGGAGCTCTGACTGATGCGGTAGTGGAACTAAAGGATGAATTACGGGGAGTCTCGGATAGGCTCGAGCAGGTCGAACGGGCCGCAGGGCGTCATGATGCTGATATTTTGGACCTTCAACACCACGCAGCTCAATACCACTACCAAATGATTGAAATGCAGAGAAGACTGGAAGACCTCGACAACCGTGGCAGAAGGAAAAATCTTAGGATCAGGGGCATTCCAGAGACAGTCGAGCACGACCAGATCCCCTTGGCACTCCAATCATTGTTCAACAGCCTTATCGAACGAGCCCAGGACTCGCCTGTCGAGTTCGAACGGGCGCACAGAGCCCTCAGGCCGAAAGGAAGGGATGGAGACCTGCCAAGGGATATAATCTGCTGCTTTGTGGATTTTAAACTTAAGGAAGAAATAGCTTACAGAGCGAGGGAGCAAGAGGAGATCCGCTTTAACGAATCCAACATAAAAATCTTTCAGGACTTATCGCAAATTACGCTGGGACACAGAAGAGCCCTCCGGCCTATCCTGGAGGCCTTAAAGGAAGGAAGGATCGTATATAAGTGGCGCTTCCCATTCGGCCTCTGTGTCACGGTCCAAGGACGTTCATTCACCATGCATACCCCAGCTGATCTCCCACAATTTTATGAATTTACCAACATCCCCGAAATACCGGTGCCGGATTGGTACAGAGAATTCGTCATCCCTGAGATCTGGAAGGAACAGGTCCCACCTGGCCCCGAGCAGCACACACCGAGACGCCGCCAACCCTTTACCCCTTACCGCAGAAGCAGAAGAGACCGAACGCCGGCTGCTGCTCCAATCGCTCCTGAAGCCCCCGAGGCAGAATAGGACGCTCGGAGAAATAAGCACTTATCCCTCCAACTGAGTTCAGCTAAGTACACTGCCTCCTGTTTTTTCTTCCTCTCTCTATCTTCTATGTTTTTGCCATCTCCTCACCCCTCAACACCCGAACTTTGATCCAGACTTGTGCCTCCAGGCGTGATTCCATTATCAACCCCCGCTTCACGGAGCCCATGCCCCCCGCACTGTGATCAGAATCCAGGCTTCCCGCACGCATACCTGATGATAGCCACCACCGCCTCCTTACCTGGGCTCCGGGAATACTGAGACTCCCCGGATTGGAGCCTTAATTCGTGTACATGCCGCAAAACGGGCTTCCAGACCTGGACTAGGAGGACTCACTCCCCCCGCCCGCATCTCACCCACCCAGAGCATACCACATGCGATGCTGGCCGCTTAAATACAGATTGCTGGGCCGGACAACTTCTCCACCAGTTCTCTTATCTATTCCCGGATGTGTATTCCCCAAGCAGGGACAGAGTGACAACCTTCCGTCATTCCTTTTCACCTTATACCTTCCCTAAAAGGCTCCATGGAAGTACCCACTTTCATTCTTTAGACGGTTGACGAAACTTTATGGCAGCCACGAACACGGCCACAGGAAGGGGTTAACGGTTCTTACAATCCGGGGTATGTGTGCGACAGGTGGGCTCGTTGCTCGGACGTCTCTCCCCTGTGAGCACCCCTGCTGGCCTTGGAAGCTGACAGATATGACCTCTACTCAAATGTTCGGAAATGTTGTTGTTTTAACCAGGGGCGTAACGATAGGGGTTGCAGGGGTTGCAATTGCAACCGGGCCCCATGGTCCAGGGGGCCCATGTGCCTCCCTTGTACACCTGAATAGGAGGGATGGCGGGGGTGGCATTTAGAGGACCCAATCTCCTCCATTTTCCTCTATCCAGTTTACTTGTCTTCTGCTGTTCCCAGGGCCCCTGTGTGCTTCCCTGGTCCCCCTGGGGCCTGCTGCAGAACTTGTGAAAGGGCCCCAATGCAGTACCGTAATAAAGGGACCCATGATAGGAGTAAAGGGCCCCGGGATCAGTGGGAAGAGGGAAGGGCCCTGGCCAGGGGTCAGGGGGCCCTTCATAATTTCTTGCACCGGGGCCCTGAAGGTTCTAGTTACACCTCTGGTTTTAACGATATGTTCAATGTTGCCTAGATATAAGGTACTATAGTTACATGCTTAGACTGTTTTATGTTTTCATCTATGCTATACCACGGTTTCTCCCGTACACGGGAGCTGACTCTCTACACCCCGCGCTAGACCAACTTCCCCACCTTCAGTCCGGTGCAACCGGTCTGTTCCTAGAGAGGTTTCCCCCCCCACAGTGGTGAATAGAGAGAACAACCCTCGATATCCACCAAACCCTCTCTATCCAAAGGGTACCCCTGAAGAAATATCCTAAATCGATATTCTCCTAGTTACTGGGCTCCCCCCCTCATCCCCCCCCCCTTTTTTTTTCTTTTTTTCTTTTTCTTTTTTTTTTTTTCTTTTTCTTCTCTTTGTATATCCCCCCCCTCCCCCATCGTACCCTCTGAGACTAGGCACTTCTCGTACAATCCCTCTCCCTCAGTTTCATATCCCCCCAATTCATCAATATGCCAAATCATCATACACTTAAAGTTATGTCCCTAAATATCAGGGGTTTAAACATACCTGAAAAAAGATCAGCCACTCTGAGAGAACTGCACAAGCAGAAGATCCAAATTGCGTTTCTACAAGAAACACACTTCAGAAGCCCCCAAATCCCGAAATTAAGCGATAGATATTACCCCACAGTATATCATGCCGCGTCCTCTAAAACCAAAACCAAAGGAGTTGCAATCCTGATGGAGCGCAATCTACCCTTTGTCCTGAAAGCCCAAAAAAAAGACCCAGAAGGCAGATTTATATTTCTTAAAGGCACGCTCAATAACAAACCAGTGACACTAGCGAACATTTATGCCCCTAACACACGTCAAGTTCCCTTTATTAGAAAAGTCTTTGACCTGCTAATTCACTTCCATGAGGGCATGGTCATCCTGGGGGGAGATCTCAATGCTCCCCTCCAACCCCAGCTAGACTCATCCTCAGGATCCTCAGCTCTCCCATACAAAGCACTGAGGCAAATCAGACTTCAATTCAACACT
>BLSH010171092.1:179408-205634 GCA_018402905.1 Glandirana rugosa
TTCGGTTAAATATTCCTAATTTTCTTTGACACTGGAACTCCGTCTAAAACTCTACGTTCGGTTATGGTAGTGTCTATCCAAATTTTTTTTTTCCTATGTTTCTTGTATTCACCTAATTTTGGTTTGTTGTTTAATTTAGATACTTATCCCTTGATGATGATTTTGGTTTTGTTTTCTTAGTCTTTTTTCTAATGTCGTACCGTAAGTTATAACTTATGTCATCTGTGTCATATTTTAATACCTTTCTCGAAAATTTTTTGTGACCGGATATGATGCGTCTCTGGCGTATAAGCTTTTTTAAGAGGGGTTTTTGGGTGTCAGATATTAATGAGTTTTTGGAATCATTGAGAACATGGTTGTTGTTCAATAATAAAATTATTCCTCAAAAATACAACTTGCCTAATAATTCTGCACTCCCTGTATATATGAACTGTGGGTTTTTGGGGAGAATTTTTTCGAATATGCGGTCTCTGCGTAGTATAGGCCAGTGTTTTTTAAAAGCTCTTTCCATAATTTTATACTGTGTCTACTGTATTCAATATTGAATGCCATGCTGTAATCTTTTTTCTGATTCTTTTGTTTTGGTTTTAGTAGTAGTTCCCTATTCATAGATTTAATTTGTTGTTTGGTTTTAATCCACTTATGTTCTTTGTATCCTTTTTTTTTTAAACCTATCTGTGATGGTATTGGCTTGCATCTCAAAATCTGCCTCAAGGTCACAGTTTCTTTTAATCCTTATAAATTGGCTTTTTGGTATGGCTTCCAACCATCTAGGATGGTGCCACTGCTTATTGGGATGTATCCATTCCGATCAGTTTTTTTAAAATATGTTTTCGTTCACAGCCTATGATCTTGATGGTATATGCTAAGTCCAAATAATGTACTTTGTCCTTGTAAGGCCCCATGCACACGAGCGTATTGAAAAACGAGCTGTAACGTCAATACTGACGCCAGGAAAAAAACACAATATTATCAGCGTTTTGAATTGATATCAGTGCGCGTTTTGCATTGCCGTCAGTGTGCGTAGCTTTCAGCGGAGTTTCTCTGTCTTTATTCAAAATCGATGGTTCCCTATGGGAGCCCATTGATTTGAATAGAAATTGCACCAGAAGTTGGATCATGATGATCCGACTTGCAGCGCGACTTGTGTGCAGAGGATCTTGAAGGGGAACCCCCGCAAAAATTAAAGAAAAATTTTTGTGTGGGTTCCCCCCCAAGAGGTATCAGACCCTTCGGTCTGGTATGGATTTTAAGGGGAAACCCCACGCCGAAAAAAACGGCGTGGGGTCCCCCCCAAAATCCATACCAGACCCTTATCCGAGCACGCTGCCTGGCAGGCCAGGAAAGGGGGTGGGGACGAGCGAGTGCCCCCCTCCTGGACCATACCAGGCCGCATGCCCTCAACATGGTGGGGTGGGTACTTTGGGGCAGGGGGGCCTGTGCCCCCCACCCCAAAACACCTTGTCCCCATGTTGATAGGCAAGGGCCTCTTCCCGACAACCCTGGCCATTTGGTTGTTGGGGTCTGCGGGTGGGCCCCCAAATCCCAGCCCCCCACCCTATGTGAATGAGTATGGGGTACATCGTACCCCTACCTGTACACCTGGAAGAAAAAGTATAAAAAAAAAAAACACACTACACAGGTTTTTAAAATATTTTATTAAATTAGCTCCGGCGTCTTCTCCCCTCTCTTTTCCGTCTCCTTTCTTCGACTCTTTTGAGGGGTCTTCTGCTCTTTTGCCGCTGTCTTCTCCCCCTCTCTTTTGGAGATGTTGACTCGTCACTCTCTCCCACTTGAATACCGGGTCAGTACTGCACCATTGCCTTATATTGGTCATCCGCTGACATCATCCAGAGGCCCGTCCACTTATGATGTCACATCCCCACCCAGGATGTGTTGTCATACGTGTGCGGGCCTCCGGATGATGTCAGCAGGTGGCCCCACCCCATGCCAAGATAAGGCAACGGTGCAGTATGGACCCGGCATTCGAGTGGGAGAGGGCGGCGAGTCAACATCTCCAGAAGAGAGTGGGAGAAGACAGCGGCAAAAGAGCGGAAGACAGAAGATTCCTCAGAACACAGAAGACCCCACAAAAGAGCCGAAGAAAGGAGACGGAGAAGAGGGGAGAAGACGCCGATACTGATTTAATAAAATATTTTATATTCCCCCTGGTGCAGTCCAGGAGGGGGGGGGTGCTCGCTAATCCCCACCCCCTTTCCTGGCCGGCCAGGCTGCGTGCTCAGATAAAGGTCAGGTATGGATTTTGGGGGGGACCCCACACCGTTTTTTTTCGGCGTGGGGTTTCCTCTTAAATTGTTTTCCAACTTGTGACAGCCACTTTAACCTACAGGTAAGCCTATGATAAGGCTTACCTGTAGGTGTCCTGCATATCTCCTAAACCTGTACGGTTCAGGAGATATGCAGTGTATTTGCTGTGCCAACTTCATGTGGGCACATGCACAGGGAAGAAACGGCCTCCGTCCGTCCCTCCACTGCGACCGTGCCGTGACTGGCGCATGCGTGGGAGTGATGTTACGTGACTCCGGCCAGTCACAGCGCCGGAGTCGCGGCCCCGGAAGGAAGAGGGGTTGAAGATGGACGCCACCAGGACAGGGGACAGCGCTGGACGTCGCAGGCTTCGTTTACAGGTAAGTGGCACATAATGGGCTACTATGCTTCTACATTACAGGGGAATATAGAGGAAAGTAAACACCATCTGGGTTTGCTTCCTCTTTAAAATCCATACTAGACCAAAGGGTCTGGTACCTCTTGGAGGGAAATCCCACACAAAAATGTTTCTTTAATTTTTGCGGGGGATTCCCCTTCTCTGCACACAATTCGCGCCGCAAGTCGAATCATCACGATCCGACTTCTGGTGCGATTTCTATTCAAATCAATGGGCTCCCATAGGGAACTATTGCTTTTGAATGGAGGCAGAGAAACGCCTGACGAGGCTTAGCATTGTGTATACAACGTTAAGCAACGTTTTTGAGTGTTTTCCGGCTCAGCGTCAAAAACATTCTAACATTGCAGCTTCGGAATGCGCGGGTCCTGAGTTCTTCTTACAGCTTGAGAATGCCGATGCCATCTACAGCTTAAAAACGTCAATGTGTGTGTGAGGCCATTGAATAACATGGTGTGGCTTTCTTAACCACTTGCCGACCGCCAACCGCAGGTTGACGGCGACAAGGTGGCTCTATGAGGCAAATCGTTGTCATATGACGGCGGCTGCGAGAGCGTGCACTGTGAGCACGCGCGCTGCCGGAAGCGTGCTCGCTCGCTCGCTCACTGTGTCCAGGGGGGGCCAGGGAGCCGGTAGGGCGGACTCGATCTCCGCCGGTTACCCGCGATGCCCCCCCCCCGCAGTGAAAGAACGGAGATCCGTGCATGTAAACTCCCGCACAATTAAAATATCATCTATATACCTTTGGCAGACTTTTAGTTCTGGCTTTCTCCTATTATAGATGTTCTCCGCTTCCCATTTACTAACAAAAATGTCAACAACTGTCGGGGCGTATTTCGCTTCCATCTGAAATCAGGTAAGGTAATGGGCCTCTTTTTTGTTTAGTATACCTTCCTTTGTTGCTTCTTTTCATTAATCTTGTGAGTTTAGCTTTTAAGTTTTTTTATAGGGTTTCCCTTTCATTTTTCGTATATGTCTTTGTCCAATATTAGCCTGTTTAGCCTTATTGTAGTCCTCCTTATTGAGGACCACAATGCCCCCTTTGTCCGCTGGCCTGATAATTATGTTTTTGTTTTTTTTCCAGTTTTTTTTTATTTCTTTTCTTATGTTTTATTTCATTTAATTGGTTTAATGTCTATGACTTCTATCTCCTTTTCTATCATAATTTTAAAAACTAAACTAAAACAACCAGGAAGAAACACAATATATACACAGTGGCCTTAGGAATCAATCTGCTTTCAGTCCTAAAAACAGTAGCAACCAATGTTCAGTTTTTAAAATGATGATGGTCCTCCGTGGTCCTCAATAAAGAGAACAACAATAAGGAGTTAAACCGGCTAATATCAGACAAAGACACATATGAAAAATTAAAGGGAAACCCTATAAAAAAATTAAAAGCTAAACTCACAAGATTAATAAAAGGAGCAACAAAAAAAGGGTATACTAAATAAAAAAGAGGCCGTTACCTGATTCCAGACATTCCAATAACACCATCTTAGATTGTTGGAAGCCATACCAAAAAGCCAACTTGTAAAGATTAAAAGAAACTGGGACCTTGAGGCAGATTTCCTGATGCAAGCCAATACCATCACAGATTCTCCCCCAAAACCCACAGTTTATATATAGACTAGTGGTTGACCGATATGGGTTTTTCTCTGGCCAATGCCAATATTTAGAAATCGGGGTGGCCGATGGCCGATATGATGCCGATTTTTTTGGACCGATATGTTAGGCCTATTTTTTTTCTTTTTTTTTCCCTTCATCCCATAAAATCTAATAGTTAAGTAATAAGAAGTGATACAGAAAATTGCTTAAATTAAACATTTATTAAACAACACAAGCAGCCTGCAATCAGTGCACTTGTATGTATTATTCAGATAAAAATAAACATTAGAGCTAGTGGTGCAACAAATTAAAATTTTGGCGCCGAAACCGAAAATGCACTTCGCTGTAAGCCGAAAACCAAAAATGACACTTTTTAAAAAATATTTATATTTTTATATACAATTGTCATATGCAGCCTACCTGTGCCTGGGCATGGACAGGCGGCACCGATGGGCACTGATAGGTGGCACTGATTGGCAGCACTTTTAGGTGGCACTGATTGGAAGCACTGATAGGTGGCACTAATTGGCAGCACTGATTGGCATTGGTTGGCACTGACAGGCGGCACTGATAGGTGGCACTGATTGGAAGCACTGGCACTGATAGGTGGCATTGGGCACTGATAGGTGGCACTGATTGGAAGCACTGGCACTGATTGGAAGCACTGACTTGCACTGATGGGCAGCAATGATTGGCACTGATAGGTGTCATTGGTTGGCTCTGATAGTTGGCACTGACAGGTGGCAGTGATTGGAGATGAGGTGGCACTGATTGGCACTGACAGGTGGCACTGATTGGAGATGAGGTGGCACAGGCACTGACAGATGTCTCTGATTGGCATGGACTGGCACTGATTGGAGATGAGGTGGCACTGATTGGAGATGAGTTGGCACTGACACATGGCACTGATTGGCATTGACAGGTGGCACTGATTGGAAATGAGGTGGCACTGATTGGCATTGACAGGTGGCCATGATAGAGGAGATGAGGAGTTTCACAGTGCACAGATAGCAGGCTTGTAAGAGCCGCTCTGTGTGTGAAACTGTAAAGTAATGAGACTGCATGCAGATAGAAGCTGTCACAACTCAGCAGTGATGTCGGGGGTGGGTGGCTTTTTTAGATGTGATAATGCGTGACATGCAAAACGTGCCCAGGCCGAAGAAAAAAATACACATTTCCAATCAAAGCAAACAGGAGCAGAATTTGAAGTTAAAAAATTCATCACGTGCTATAGCGCCCATGTCACTTATTTGTTGGAGTGTATGTGTTGGTTACAGTACGTGAGAAGAACTACCAGTGACTTGGGTGTTTGAGAGAACATTTGAACAATATTAAAAAGGGTTTCAAATATCATAGCCTTTCAGAGCACTTTAGAAAATACCATGGAAGGGACCCTACACAATTAAAACATATCTAAGTCATATCTAAGATCACTGGGGATGTAATAAAAAGCAGGAGGTTCCACAAAACTAGACTTTGGACACATAAGGTCACATGACAAGGCACAGCCCATTCATTTCAATGGCCACCATTCCCGTCTGTGCGACTGAGAGCTGCCTGCACTACTTTAATGCGACTTTGATCTAGTGAGTGTAAAATTGGATCTGGCTCACCTTGAGGTCGCACTCCAGGGTCGCACTCTAAGTCGCGCAACTTTGGAATCGCGCTAGTGGAATTTTTTTTCTTATTTTCTTTATTTTTATTCCACTTTGTTATTCTTATATTGCTCATTTTTTTGTCACATTTTTATAGTAGTTTTTTAAATGCAATTTGTTCTGGTGCAAATTATAAAGACCAAACCGCAGATGAATACTGCCCCACAATCCATATACCAGTGGCCACCATTCAGATAAGCAGAAGCTCACAATGAGTGCAGTAGGAGGACCAGAGGGAGCATTGGGAGGGGTTATTGATATATAAGTCACCAGCCACCGGAAGACTCCAGCCTCTGATGACGCTCCCGGGGTGGAGGGAAATGCATTAGGTACGGAGACTTCCGGTGATGTAATTTCCTGTATTTTGGAACATAAAGTGCAGATTGCACGACGTTTGAAATGCTTGTCATGAAAAACCAACACGTGAGTGGATATTATTTTATAATAAAACCTTTTTAACCACTTCCCACCCAGCGTCATCATATGACGTCATGGACTTTGAGTGGGGATATCTGAATGATGGCTGCAGCTACAGGCATCATTCAGATATCTTCTTTTAGCTCTGACGATTCCCTGCACTGTAAGAAAAATCACTTGATCATTCTTACAGGCAGCGGGAGGGGATGCCCGCCCCCTCTGGTGTTTCTCCCTGCTCACCCGTACGATCGGCGACTGAGAAGGAATCGGTCCTTCCCAGAAGCTTACCATAGAGCATCCGGTGGGCCAGATGGTCCCCTGGACATCTCTATAATCTTTCGGAGGCTGGCCTATGCATTTGAAAAAATGCCGCCGACTAGGCTAGGAAGCCAGGATCGTTTTTTTTTTTTGTTCTTTTTTCAGGCTTCCTAGCCTAGAGGCGAGACCTGGGGACTTATTGACCCCAGATCTTGCTGTAAAGAGAACCTATCATGCACTGTTCCTATTAAAAGGGACGTTTACATTAATTTTAATATGAGTAAAATTGATAAGTAAAAATAAAAGTAAAATAAAAAGTAAAAAAAAAAAAAAATACGCCCCCGTCCCTGCATGCTCGCGCGCAGTAGCGAATATATACGTAGGTCACGCCCACATATGTAAACAACGTTCAAACCACATGTGAGATATCACCACGAATGTTAAAGAAAGAGCAATAATTCTACTGCTAGACCTCCTCTAACTCTAAACCGCTAACGTGTAAAAAATGTTAAAGCGTCGCCTATGGGGATCTTTAAGTACTGAAGTTTGACGCCATTCCACTAGTGTACACAATTTCAAAGCGTGACATGTTGGGTATCTATTTATTCGGCATCTTTCACATTATGCAAAAAAAATGGGCTAACTTTACTGTTTTGTTTTCTTCAATGCATGAAACAGTTTTTTTTCAAAAAAAAAAAAGGCGTTTAAAAAATTAACGTGCAAATAGCGTGCGAGATAAAAAGTTGCAACAACCACCATTTTAGTCCTTAGGGTCTCTGCTTAAAAAATCATATGTAATGCTTGGGGGTTCTGTGTAATTCTCTAGGAAAAAAAATATGATTTTTACATGTAGCAGCGAAGTGTCAGAATTGGCCCGGTAGGGAAGTGGTTAAATGATATCACACCACGTATGCTCGTTTTTTTTTATCCTGAGAATGTCTAACTACTGGGGATGTGTGGAAGAGGATAAAGACACATCTATGAAAGATATATTTCACCAGTACTGGACTTCTTGACATGGATAGCTGGTGAGTGAGGGCACAGGAGGAACAGGAGCACAGCACTTTCATTACCTTTGCCATGCTGCACGGATTGCACTTTTAAAGAACTTTTTCTGCACAGATGGCACTTTAAAGGAATCATTGCGATATTGAAGAATAACAGCACTATATAAACTTTTATTGTTATGCTTTGCCATTTGTTATAACAGACATTGTTGATTATATGGTAGATATTGTAGACTATTTTACGTAACTAGGAAGTGCCGGTTATCAGTATTCCTCTATTCACGCTGACAGAGCGTGAGTAGAAGAGAGCCAATAAGTGGCTCTTCTGGCAGGGGGGGATCTGCACTGATAATCAGTGCATTGATTATCAATGCAGCTCCATCAGCGATGTCCACCAGTGATGCCAATCAGTTTCATCAGTGATGCTTGTCAGTGCCCCCTCATCAGTACTGTCTAACAGTGCCCATAAAGGGTGCCCATCAGTGCTGCAAATCATTGCCGCCTATCAGTGCTGCATATCAGTGCTGCATATTAGTGCCGTCCTCATCAGTGTCCATCAGTGAAGGAGAAAACATACTTATTTACAAAATTTTATAACCTAAAAAAAAAAATTTTGTCTTTTTTCATTTGCTTAGCAAAGAATAAAAACTCAGCATTGATTAAAAACCACCAAAACCACCTCTATCTGTCTAAAAAGAAATAGTAAATATTTTGTCTGTGAGCAGCGTTGCATGTCCGCACAATTTTCATTCAAAGTGCGACAGCTCTGAAAGCTGAAATTGGCCTGGGCAGGAACGGGCTGAAAGTGCCCTGTATTGAAGTGGTTAATCATATTAATAAAGTTAATAATAAAGATTATGTGGGGGTTGGATAGTTAAAGTGGTTGTAGCTATACTTACCTGCTCAGTGCATTCGTGTTGCTGAGAGCTTAGACTTTAGAACCACTTTAGGCATGCAGCAACTATTTTAATTGGACACCGTAATTTTCAGTGCATACAAGTTATTATTGTATAGTTGCACTAAAAGAGAGAGAACGCAGATATATAACATCACACAGCTATTCCTGATAGGTAAGGCTGCAATATCGATGCTGTTTTCACAATATTACCAATTCTTTGTTAGTGAATGTGTGTGTATATAAAAAAAAGAGTGGTTATGGTCATTGCTTAATAGTTGTTGAGATATACTCATTGTTTGCAAAGTGACCCTATCTTGACACAAATTAACTGCCTGTAAAGTAAACTGTGGAAACTTACCATTCATATCTCACATGCTGTTAATGTGTTACTATATCCACAATTGTAAAATCATTCTGTATATGCAGTGAAGCATGCTTGTTATACTTGGTTTAGAACCTAGGGGGTTCATCCTCTGCACTGTGTAAAAATGCTGCTTGATCTTGTATGCACAGATCCTCCCCTCTCTGCACTGTCCCCATGGACAAGCCCATATAAGACAGAGAGTTTGGAGTCAGGCTGCACATGCTCAGTTTGGTGTGTATTGCTAGAGATTTTTTTTTTGTGATCAGCTCAGGGCCAATCAGCACTGTCCAGACAGAGGGTCAGGAGCTCTGCAGCCTCATAGGACAGTGCAATATGAAAACTCCTCCTACTAGCTTCACCAGGAACAGATAGAAACCACAAGATTGCTATATACTGCTGATGAGAAAAGGTATTTAGCTGTTTATACTTACTAAAAAAATTGTGTTTCCATGTTCTGTGCACTGTGGGAGACCAGATATAGTGAATGCAGTGTCCTGGGTTTAGTAACACTTTAACCACTTCAGCCCCGGAAGGATTTCCCAGTTTAGGACCAGAGCACTTTTTGCGATTCGGCACTGCATCGGTTTAACTGACCATGTTGTACCCAAACGAAAATTTCATCCTTTTTTTCCCACCAATAGAGCTTTCTTTTGGTGGTATTTGATCACCTCTGCGTCATTTCTGATCACCGCTATAAACAAAAGAGCAACAATTTTTTAAAAAACAAACAATATTTCTTACTTTTTGCTATACTTGTCCAAAAAAAAAATATAAAAAAATGTTTTTTTCATCGGTTTTGGCCAATTTATATTCTTCCTCATATTTTTGTTGAAAAAAAAATCGCAGTCGGCGTTTATTGATTGTTTTGCACAAAAGTTGCTGTGTTTACGAATGATGAGAATTAATTTATGGAGTTTTTATTTTATATATATATATATATATATTTTACTAATAATGGTGGCAATCTGCGATTATCGGGACTGCAATATTGCGTTGGACCATTTTGACACTTTTTTGGGACCATTGACACTTATACAGCGATCAGTGCTATGAAAATGCACTGATTACTGTGTAAATGTCACTGGCAGTGAAGGAGTTAACCTGCAGGGGGCGCTCTACGGGTTAACTGTGTTCCAACTGTATGGGGCTGGGGGAGGGGGGAGTGGTTATGGCTCCCATATACTGAAAGCCTGTGATCACATCCCTTCCCCCTCTGTCAGAACGGAGATCCGTTCTGTTGCTCCAGGGTGGTGATCGCGGGTAGGCGGCGGAGATCGAGTCCACCCTACCCACTCCCTGGCCCCCCCCGGAACACAGTGAGCACGCCCACAATACTTGTTCTCGCGGCCGCTGTCAGGTGACGGTGTTTTGTGATAATGAGCCAAGTTGCTGCCGTTAAGCCACGGCGGGCGGTCGGCAACTGGTTAAGTACTGCTCAGAGCCTGAGAAACCCTCCTTTGAAGTATTCTGCAGGAACTGAGGATTACTTCCCAGAGCAACAGACTTCTGGTTCTCACTGCTCTAATTGGTTCCTCCCATCGTCCTCCGTGTCACTACAGGAAAACTGTTGTAGCAACATGGAAGTCAGCGGAAAATAACTACTGCTTGCTGAAAGGGAAAGATTAGGTTGGTACACTTGGAAAGTGTCGGTTTCTGCACAAACTTTAGCCAGCCGTTCTACTTGATTGGAGCAGCGGTGAGCATTGTGGGTGGCAGAAGAGATCAGTATCCACTTTATATGGGCAGTTTTCTCTTAGGTTCTCTCCTTGCTTATCCTTGGGGGACCGTACCTGGGCTCCACCTGTAGAAGATGCAGGGCTGACCTGTAATAATGCTTTGGGCACATGGTGCGTCACATTGAGTAAGCTGCAGGGGTGCTATACAGGTCCAGAAATATGGTGGAGCTATGTCCCTAAGGACTTCTTTGTGGTATCCCCATCATGGAGGGCCAAGTCACAATGAGATTTGTCTCATTAATCCTGCTTAGAATGGAAGACCTCAGTTGTGATTAGTGCAGGAATTGTTCTCTTCAAATCTGCCCTAAAGTGCTCAGATGCCCTTCACTGCGCATGTGCTGAAGACTCTCAGCTTATTCCTGTGTGTATAAAGTTCTGCGTGTAATAGGCCAAGTCGGCCCGGAAGATTCTCTGGCCTCAGTAAATATTTGGGATGTTTCTGTGGGTGATTAGCATTACTAGTTTGTTGCCCTTCCCGTTAGCATGTCCACAGCTCTCCAGGGTTCTTACCAAGGTGCTTGCTGCAATCCTAGTTCAGCTCCATTCTCAGGGGATGCATGTTCTGGGCTTCCTGGATCTGAAAGGGCTAAAGGAACAGATAAACAGATTACGGGTATCTCGGGAACAACACTTTATGCTGTAGATCAGACAGCACTTGCTACTGGGCGCAATCAGCCTAAACAGAGCCGTTTGGCGCAGTTTTCTGGCGCACGGGAGCACACAGGCCTGCGTGAACGCGCACAAAGTCCATTTTCGCCACAGATTGTCTTCCTAACATCCACTCTCTTTATTACTGTAATATTCCCCTGTGACTGTCCTCTTTGTAAATAACGTTGTATATACCTTGCATACAGAGTGCTAATAAGCGCTGACTGACAGTCCTCTTGTCTCCCCTCTCTGCCCGACATATGCAGTGGGCGGAGCGGGCATGGAGTTTTGCACTGTCATTTTGTTCAAATTTTTATTATTTTTATTTTTTTTGCATTTTACTGTAAATATGAGATCTGGGGTCTTTTTGACCCCAGATCTCATATTTAAGAGGTCCTGGCTTTTTTCTATTACAAGGAATGTTTACATTTCTTGTAATAGGAATAAAAGTGATCTTTTTTTTTTTTTTTTTTTAAACTGTGTAAAAATGAAAAGTAAGATAATAAAAAAAAAATATAAAGCGCCCCATTCCCGCGTGCAGAAGCGAACACATACTTAAGTCCCGCCTACATATGAAAATGGTGTTCAAACCACACATGTGAGGTATCGCCACGATCATTAGCGCAAGATAAACAATTCTAGCACTAGACCTCCTCTGTAACTCAAAATTGCTAACCTGTAGGATTTTTTAAACGTCGCCAATGGAGATTTTTTAGTTGCAAAGTTTGTCGCCATTCCGCGAGAGGACGCAATTTTGAAGCATGACATGTTGGGTATCATTATCTTTCACAATATGGAAAAAAGATGGCCTAACTTTACTGTTTTGTTGTTTTTTAACTCAAAAAACGGAATTTAAAAAAAAAAAAAAAACACGCTTGGAAGACCGCTGCACAAATACGGTGTGACTTAAAGTTTTGCAATGACCGCCATTTTATTCTCTAGGGTATTAGAAAAAAATATATAATGTTTGGGGGTTCTAAGTAATTTTATAGCAAAAAAAACAGTTTTTAACTCGTAAGCACCGAACCCAAAAAACAGGCTCGGTGTGGAAGTGGCTATATAAGAACTGTCAAACGTCAGAGGAGGCATTCGACGGCCAGCCATTAATGAAGAGGTAGCCTTTTTTTTTTTTTTTCGGGGGCAGCGTGATTGACGATGGATTTACATCAGTGGGTACTTTTTTTTTTTAATAAAGGAATTGTCAAAAACTATCTGTGTTCTTACTTCTTTTTGAGTACCCCATACTGATTCACGTGGGGGGGATCTGGGGGCCCCCTTGTTGAAGGTTGCTTCCAGATTCTAATAAGCCCCCCAATTGCAGACCCTTGCAAACACAGGCCATGGCTGTGGAGAAGAAACCCTTGTCCCCATCAACATAAGGACAAGGTGCTTTGGAGTAAAGGGTGTGTGGCCTGTTATGGCTCAGTAGGGTGGGGGGCTTACTGCCCCCCTCCTTTCCTGACCTGCCAGGCTGCGTGCTTGAGTAAGGGCCTGGTGTGGATCGTGGGGGGGACCCCACGCTGTTTTTTTTTATCACTTGCCGGATGCTGGCATTTGCAACTGCGAGTCAATTTAAATGTGATTTGGCTAGTTTTTTTTTTCTTTAGAAATGTAATTTTTTGCTGCAGCTTGTTCTATATATGCTACAGATGCGCCACTTTATAGGGGACCCCCCAGGCACTGTATTTAAAATAATTTTTCATTTTTGCTGCACTTTAAGCATCATTAAAATCACTGCTCCTGAAAAAAAAAACGATTGTTTAAAAAGAAAAAAACATTGATACCTGTCCCCCAGGGCAGTACCCGGACCCCCATACCCCTTTTATGGGCAATTACTTGCATATAAGCCTTCAAAATGGGCATTTTTGATTTCTCATGTTCGGCTCCCATAGACTTCAATGGAGTTCACTGTTCGGGGCAGAAGTTTTCACCTGTTTGGAAGTCCTGCTGCGAACCAAACATGGGGGTGTTCGGCCCATCTTTATTCTTCAGTCTCAGGGTCAGCCTTCGATTCGTAACTGCATGAACATTTTAAACCTAATGGTAGCCTTCTAAAAGGCTTTACGATTATAGCAATGTGACCATTAAATGTCCATCCACAAGGGGATTAGAAGCAAAACTTAGCAGGAGCTAAATGTAGCAATATGGTTACATTTAATGAAGGTACAAGACTTAGTAACTCACATGATTGATGATTAAAACAGGCATATCTAAGTATGCAGGCATCCGGGGTAAAGCTGTCCACATAGACCGTCCTCCACACTGCCGGCTATCACCGCTGTCAGTCTGGAATCATGACCGGGAAGACTACCCTGCAGTAGAGCGTTCTGAAAGTGAGGCTTGAAGTGCTCGTGGATCGCAGCGTGCAAGGGATGACATTGATGGTGGTGCTGAGGATTGTCTATGTGGACAGCTGTGCCTGTTTTAATCGTCAACCATGTGAGTTGCTAAATCTTGTACCTTCATTAACCACTTCAGCCCCGGAAGAATTTTGCACTTTAGGACCAGAGCACTTTTTGCGATTCGGCGCTGCGTCGCTTTAACTGACAATTGCGCGGTCGTGCGTCGTTGTACCTAAACAAAATTTGCGTCATTTTTTTCCCACAAATAGAGCTTTCTTTTGGTGGTATTTGATCGCCTCTGCGTCATTTCTTATCGCCGCTATAAACAAAAGAATAGCGACCATTTTGCAAAAAAACCCAAATTTCTTACTTTTTGCTAAAATTCAAATCCAAAAAAAAATATAAAAAAACATTTTTTTTCACCGTTTTTGGCTGATTTATATAATTCCTCATATTTGCGATAAAAAAAAAAATCGCAATTGGTGTTTATTGATTGGTTTGCGCAAAAGTGGCCGCGTTTACGGATGATGAGAATTCATTTCTGTTTTTTTTTTTTTTTTTTTTGCGATTTTTAGCAGTAATGCGATATTGGGGGGGACATGTCGGAACATTTTGACACTTTTTTGGGACCAATGACATTTATTCAGCGATCAGAAATTTAAATGTCCACTGATTACTGTATAAATGTCATTGGCAGTGAAGGGGTTAACCTGCAGGGGGAGATCTAGGGGTTAAGTGTGTTCCCTGGGTGTGTTCTTACTGTGGGGGGGTTGGGCTAACATGGGCATGAGAGATCTAACTGATCCCAGTGACAGGGATCAGTAGATCTCTCATGCCCCACTGACAGGGCGGGGAACCGGCGTGTTTACATCGGCGGTTCCCCGTTCTTTTCCCTGTAGCCGCTCATTGCGGCTCGCCGGCGGACATCGGGTCCGCCCGAGCCGCGGGCACACTCCCCACGAGTGCGGCGGGTGTGCGCGCCCCCTGGTGGCCAAATGCGAATCGCCGCTTATTTACGGCGATTCGCGCAGGGCTCCCCGACTGCCGCCGTGAAAAGACGGCGCGCGGTCGGGAACCGGTTAAATGTAACCATATTGCTGCACTTAGAGGTGCCTCTCTTCTCTTTTATACTCAGTTGTGACGTGACACTACTTGTATATCAAGTCAAAATGTATTTAAAAGTTTTGTTTGTCTTGCAGAACGCTCTCAAACCAAGTTACTCTCAAACCAAGGTTTTACTGTATATGTTTTTGTTCACTTGTTTAAATAGAGGTAATTTGAGGACACAGTAGTAACTAAACTCCACTTATCCATAAAAGTTTTTTCTTTCTTTTTCAAATAGTCTGAGACCAATATTCTTAGCAAGTTATGTTCTTACAATCTGGGAAATTTTGGTCGTTTGGTGTCAAGTGTTATAGAAAACTCTTGGCCGAAGGATAACCAGGGAAACCATATAAAAGACATTGATGGAATTTTACAGCACTTGCTAACATGGCCCGATGCAACATACATATTTAAGCTTTATGGTAAGTGTAACTTTGCTACTTTGTTTAAATGTATGAGTTAAAGGATAAGTGCATTTTAAATCAAAGGGCACTCATCTATTTTGCCCCTTGTTACTTACCCCACCCTCCATCTCCCCAGGTGCATACTTTTCAATGGCATTACGTGACATATGATTTACATCCTTTGGGGAAACTCTTCACTATTCTGTCTGCACCTGTTCAGTAGATCCTCAGTTGACTTGTATGGGCTCATGTCCTGAGGCCAGAGATGTTAGGGATATGGTCCCATAGAAGTCTCCTGGAAAGCTACTGCATAGGAGCAGGCAGTGAGAATTTCCCTGAAGTTTTTAAAGCAGTATTAAACCCCAAACCCAAAATGTTTATATTGCAGCATACTAACACTTGGATGTGGTGGCTGCATTCATTTTCCTTCATAGACTTTTTTCCCCTCTGTTTCTGGTGATCTGCCCAGTAACACACCCCCTGTATTTGAGTGCCTACACTCTGGATGAATGAGCACAGAGACACGTTTGGACAACAACAATGTCAGTCTGGAGGATGGGGAGTGTTAGATGCTCTAGCAGCTTTAGATACACAAACAACTAAAACTTTTTAAGCAGTTACAGCAACATTTGTTTTTCCTTTTGGGATAAATGTTTCAGATAAAAGATGGACATTGTAAGAAACTCTGTCAGTGTTAGATGGTTTGTTTAAACCCTGTAATTGCGACATCTGCAGGACAGCTGGTTCTGTTGAAAAACTGCAGGCTTACTGGTAGATTTAAAATTTAAAATAAAGGAAATAAAGCCTAAAAAAGAAAACAAATGCAGCCACCACGTAAAGCTGTAATATACTGTATTAAATGTTGTTGTAAAAGTTTCAAAGTTTTGATTGTAGGATCATAAGTGCACTGAAGGATGTGGGTACAGAAGAAGGAAAAAACTATATGTAAACTTTGTTTAAAGTGTCTGTTATCCCAACATTTCATATTCCTGATATGTGACTGCTGTACCATGTACTTCTATGAAAAACTATCCTGTTTTCTTTGTATTGTTTGGTTTGTGTGAAACCCCTAATGTTCCTGCCAGTCCCTCTACTTAACAATTAAAAACTGACCACACCAAGCAGGAGAGCACATCATGGTCAGTTCTCTACCTATGCTGGGAACTCAGCCTGCTATCCTCCAGTGATCATACTGGACCTGACACGCCCCACTTGCACAGCCTTTCACTGTGAAGCTCAGTGTGCTGCTGTTTCTCCTCCCCCAGCTGTTATGCAGTTGAAAACAGAGGGAATGTGATTGCTTATAAGAAAGGGGAAAAAGGTATTTATAATGGTTATTTATATCCATACACGTTTTGCCTTTCATTTCTATTTTAAACTGAATGGATTGTTTTACAAGGTAATCGTTTACAATCACTTTAAATTTATCTTTATCTTAACACATTTTAGTTTAACTTTTGTTCAGAAAAACACAGTTGCTCTAGGCTAGGAGATCTATATACATAGCAAGGGTTTTAGAAAACTCTGCTACTTATTTAGCTTTTTCTGTTCTGAACAAATATCTGTGTGTTTCACCATGTCCTCTTTCAGACTGTCTGCCGAACAGAAGGATCTGGTTTTATTACAGCAACCTCAGCATATCTCAGTATTCCATTTAGAAAATCTGTAAAGGGCCTCACATTTTTGGACTTTAGCTCTAACCCTACTCTGATCTAATAGAAATATAGAATTTTCTGCTGGGTCACCTGAAAGTTTGTGAGTTGCTGGCTGGTAAGCTGCATGCTCTGGGCAGGCCAATGACTATCAGATATTAGGTGAACCACCTCACACTGGCACTAAAGTGTCAGGCGGCTCCGGTAAAGTAAATTAATTTAAACTGTTATCTCAAGCCAAAAAATTATATCTTAAAGTAGAAATATGGGCAAAACGTTTTTTCCATTTTGAATAGAGTAAGTAACCACTGTCAGTTTTTTTTTTTTTTTGCCATCTCTGTCATATTACAGAGATTTCCCTTCACTTCCTGTCCCATAGCCAAACAGGAAAAACAGGAAGTGAGAGGATATCTCTGAAACTTAAAGGAATTTTTTTGGGGACCCCCAGCTCACCAGAACTAGTGTCCCCATTGGAAGATTTCCCATCTATTACTTTTCTGGGGGCAACCCAAAAATTAGGACAAATAGAGAGGGGGGAGTCTCCTTAACAGGGGCACAGACGGCAATAAAAACTGACAGTGGCTGTAATCCCTCTACACTCTATCCAAAACTAGAAAAAAAATTGCCTTTAGTTATACTTTAATTGTTTAGTATATGACATAGGCAACTTATTCATACGCCATGGGTTATAGTCGCATACCTTCAAGTGATTGGACATTGGCAACCTTTGAGGACTTTCTCATACTTTAGTGCCCTTATAAGGTATTCAGGTGCCTGCCCTTTTCACCACAAAGGTTTATTGCAGGGCAGTCCACACCATAGTCTAACCCCGAGTTACTGTGTACTCTAACTGGACATGCTTACCCCATCCCCCACACCCTATTCCCACAGGGGAATACCCCACTTCTAGCAATGGTAGAGACCACGCAAAAGGAAGCCAACCCAGAACATCAAATGAAAATTCTCTATGCCAAAGACCCGCATAACACTCACCCTCAAAGTGATGATGTATTCCTTGTACCAGAGTAAGAACCAATCTTAACACCCATGTCAGCATCTGATTCTAGCTCTATTTCAGGTACACAACAAGCGGCCTAAAGCAGAGTTTTCTGCATCTATATCACAATGTGATATATCACAATGTTCCATCTTTTAAAGATTCTGCTGACCAAAATATTTTAGACACACTTAAAAGCTCAGCCTTGCAACCAACTATTGCTGCTATTTCTGTATATCAAACTGCAGCTAACTGGACTAGAACTATGAACAACCAACACCCCCTGTCTTTAAGGAATGTGCAGTTGCAAAGCACTTGACTAATTCATTAAACAGGCCAGAGGTGGGAAAGTTTTGCTTCCTCAGAGAGCTCCTAGCCCCTCAAAATGCAGAGCTCCTCTACAATCCTCCCAGGCTTTAACTTCAAAACCTAGGTTCACTCCTTCCTTTCAGCACTAGGCTTGGCCCAAAGGCCACCAATCCTTCTCCAATGCCCTCTTCACAATGAAGGGGTGACTTCATGCCTAAGAGTGTGTGTATGTGTGTGGGGAGGGGGGTCTTTTGCATCTCTCTGTGTCACAGATATCCCAAACTAGTGAATTTATTCATTGGTTTCCAAAGGATACAAGACAGTCAAAGCTCTACTCCAATTATAGTTAGATTTACAAACAGACCTAGACCACACAAGGAGCCATTGTATTAGTACCACCACAACACTGGTTCAAGGGATTCTATTCAAACCTGTTCAAGGTATCAAAGCCTAACAGAGGTATCCATCCTATCCTGGGCTTAAAATCCCGCAATAAAGTTCTTCACATTCCACAATTTTCTATGGAATTCTTAAGGTCCAGCAATTACCTTTTTTGAGCTAAAGAAAATTTGGGGGTGTTCCACGCTGATGGTAATTTATATTAACAGCTGCTGCCTCCACTAAGACAACCCCCTGGGTAGAGTCTTAAATGAGAGTTTTAAAAGGAATAGTGGGTATGGTGCTGCTCTGAAAAGTGGCAAGTCCTTTGTGCAATGTTTAAACCATCCAATATTCAAAATAAACATCAAAATAAAGTGCAATTGATGCGAAAGTGATTGATGTTGCTGCTAAACTATATTATGTTAAATAAGCATTATTGTGCCTAAGTAATATGATGAATCAACCTTAACCTCATATTATGTGCAAAAAAAAATCTTAAAGTGTCAAGTGCTACTATAAATTAAACAAAATGCTCTGCAATAAACAATACATTCACAACCATTGATAATAGGAATTATAGCCAGTTCATAAATGGTTAAAATTATTGATCAGTCCATTTCTTAGTGGTAAGAAATAAAAGTGACAGGTGCTCTTTATCCATGTTGGTAAAGATATATATATATATATACAGGTGTTCTACTCTGTGCTTCATGCGTTTGACTGGGTGATCAACTTAAAAAAAATCTCTCTGGCCTCTCATGCATTTAGTCTGATACTGGATACATCCCAGGCAAAGGTCTTTCTTCAAGAAAAGAAAGTTCCTCTTCTAAGATCTTACGCTAAACAACTGAGATCCAAGACAAAATCCCACAATGTGTTTTGCCAAGGGAGTTCTGGGTTTAATGGCTGCCTTCATTGAGGCAGTACCCTTTGCCCAATTTCATTCAAGAACTTTTCAACGTTCCATCTCATCATTCTATCAGCATAGAAAAAGCAGACTATCCCTGACCCCCCAAAATAAAATAAAGAAGTTCCTTATCCTGGCAAATCATCACTTCAACTCTAACAGTGGGAAAATACTTCCTTCACTAGAATTAGAATATTCTTACAACAGACACAAGCCTGTCCAACTGGGTAGGAGTCTTCCAATCTATGACAGTTTAATGAGCATGGTCAACTCCCTAATAACTGGAGTCATTTGGAGCTCAGATCTATCTGGTTGTCCTTTCAGCAGTGGCAGTCAGACAATGCCACCAAAATGAGCACTTGTCATCTTTCGGAAGGGGCGGCGTAATTTTTTTCCCTGGCTTGCTACTTGCTCTAGTCTCCACAGCTGCTTTACATGGAGTCACGGAGTGATTTATTTTGTCCTGTTGGCAGAACCAGGAGAGTGTTCTGCAATCACACAGATGGACTTTAATCATTACGCCAGGCTACACAATAATTTTTACTGGTGCTTTAACTTCTTATTGTATGCGAGTGCCTAGCTTTATGTGCATGTACTATTTTTTTTTCTAAACCTGCAGAGCATTGCATCCATGTTCAACAAATTGTGGGTGCATTGTCAGGCTCCCGCAGACTCTCAGAATAGCTGTCCACCTGTACCTCTTAGGGGCAGGCAGTTACTAGAGAGCGCTCACCAGTACCCTCATAGGTCATTAAGAACTACAAGCTGTCAAGTGCAATGGCTGACGTTACTTGTAGTCTATTCATTCACAGAAAACTGTGAATGAATGGTTATTATTATACAGGACTTATATAGTGCCAACAGTTTATGCAGCGCTTTACAACTTGAGGGTAAACAGTGCAAATACAATACACTTAAATACAGTAGGAATCAGAGGACCCTGCTTTTTGGAGCTTACAATCTAAGAGGGAAGGTCAAGAGATACAAGAGGTAGTAACTCTGGGGGATGTGCTGATGGAGAAGATAAATGTACAGTTATTAGGTGGGAGCCAGATTGGCTTTTCAGGGATCGTCTGAAAGTGGACAAAGTAGGAGAAAGTCAGACAGATTGGGGTAGAGCATTCCAGAGGATGGGAGAGACTCTGGAGAAGTGCTGGAGGCAAGCATGGGATGAGGTGACAAGGGAGCTAGAGAGCAGGAGGTCTTGGAAGGAGCGAAGAGAAAGATTTGGTTAGTATTTTGAGACCAGGTTAGTGATGTAGCTGATGGCCAGATTGTGGATGGCTTTATAAGATATTGTTAGTATCTTGAATTTAATTTGTTAGCTGAGTGGCAGCCAATAGAGTGATTAACATAGGGGTGCAGCAGATGCCGAACAGTTGATGAGCCTGGCAGCAGCATTCATGATGGACTCAAGTGGGGCTAGCCTATTTAGAGGTAAGTCAGGGAGGAGGGAATTGCAGTAGTCGAGACGAGAGATGACCAGGGAGTGGATTGGAAGCTTTGTGGTGTCATTGGTTAGGAAGGGGCGTATCTTGGAGATGTTGCGGAGGTTGAGGTGAAAAATTTTGGATAGCGATTGCATGTGGGCCAAGGTTAGTTCATAGTCCAGGATTACACCTAGGACCTTGGCGTGGAGGGATGGGTTGATAGTTAAGCCGTTGATTTTGACAGAGAAATCTGGGGAAGTGGCAGGTGAGGGAGGAAATATAAGCTCGGTTTTGGATAAGTTGAGTTTGAAGAAGTGATGTGACATCCAGACTGATATGTCTGTTACTAAGTTGGTGATGCGCGAGGAGACAGATGGAGAGAGCTGGGGGGTGGAGAGATAGATTTGTGTGTCTTCAGTGTAGAGATGATATTGAAAGCCATGGGAGGCAATCAACTGACCCAGGGAGGAGGTGTAGATAGAGAAAAGAAGAGGTCCAAGAACAGAACCTTTGGGGACATCGACAGAGAAAGGAAGAGGAGAGGTTGTAAGTGACACTGAAGGAGTGGTGGGATAGGTAGGATGAGATCCAGCGAAGAGTACAGTCACAGAGACCAAAGGAGTGGAGTTTTTGAGAAGGAGGGGGTGGTCCACTGTGTCAAAGGCAGCATAGAGGTCCAGGAGAAGTAGTACAGAATAGTGTCCATTGGTTTTAGAAGTTAGTAGGTCATTTGTGAGTTTAAGGAGAGTGTTGAGGGCAAAATCCGGACTTAAGGGGATCAAGAAGTTTGTTCATGGTCAGATGTGGCCATGTTGGTGGAGCCTCACATAACCACACATAATCGCACACGATTTTCAAATTGTCAGGTTTTTGTGCGCACGGTCTGTGCACTTTTTCTCTCTTGTTTTTTCTTAGTTTGTTTCACTCCCCGGTAACATTGGGGAAGCAGCAAGCCCCTTTGAGCAGTTTACCTTTTCATCTGATTTGCATCAAGTACAACTTGAATTTACTGTACCTTTTTTGAAAGGATTATTATGGACATTTTTAAATTGTGTATGTGACCACAGCGCTGTCTTTATCACAAACAAAAAAAGTATCTTTAGGCTTCAAACATTAATCGTGATGTGCTCATAAACCATGCCTATTGATGCCTTACCTCTGATGACACTTCCGGGAAGGGGTGAAATGTATTAGGTGGAACATTCGGTGACGTCATAGCCGGTGTATGGAACGCAAACTGCGAGTATTGCATTGCAAACTGCCTTTTTATGCTTGATATCTTTGTATTTAAAGGGGTTGTAAAGGCAGAAGGTTTTTTTTTTTATCTTAATGCATTCTATGCATTAAGATTAAAAGCCTTCTGTGTGCATCAGGCCCCCTAATACTTATCTGAGGTCCCTCTAGCTCCAGTGATGTTATAGGAATGTCTTGGCCATTTGGGGCACTTCTCCTCATTTGCTAAGACAGCAGCGCAGCGCGATTGGCACCCACTATAGTCAATCAAAGTCAGTCAGCCAATGAGAATAGAAAGGGGCGGGGCAGGACGCAGCACCGTGGCTGAATGGACACAGGGAGCTGTGACTCAGCTCAGGTGCCCCCATAGCTAGCTGCTTGCTTTAGGGGAACCCAACAGGAGGGAGGGGCCAGGAGAGCCTAAGAGGGACCCGAGAAGAGGCTGCTCTCTGCAAATCCACTGCACAGAGGAGATAAGTATAACATGTGGTTTTTAATTTTTTTAAAAACGTGACTTTACAATCACTTTAACTTATTTTAACTACAATGATAACGGATTCACTCTATGGATATTTTCTAATCTCCTTCATGTAAAATTTGCTCAAGATATTTATTGCAAAAGGAACACACGGGAAGCGCCACCTGAGTGTAGTAGTAGCAACAACCCCTTACTTTAAAAGGATTAAAAACACTCACAAAGGTATTAAAAAACAGGCTCATCTGGTACATCAGAAGGGGGGTCGCTCCACTCCGTCCAGCAAGTATCCGGCTGCAACCAGGTTGTTGTCAGTGGCTGGTGTCTGTTCCAGGAGCTGGATGGCATCCAGGAATGCTGTAGAAGCCGTGCTGGGACTGCAGACAGGAAGTGATGTCACTGGGGATGGGGAATCAGACCCGAGATACAGGATACAGGAAATGTCCAGAGAACAACAGAGCACAAGGCGATGCACTCGGAGCTTCAGCTCCTTTTAAAGGCCTGGGTCTGTATTACATGGACAGCTTATTTATAGTGGTGTGCTGACCGTGGAACTGTAATCCTCAGCCAGTCCACTGAATGGGTAAACAGGAAACCCAGTGGTGGAACCATGATGGACCAGTATTGTACAGGACTGGGACATAATGAAAATTAACAATAAATCATGGCAAAGACAATAAATATGGATATAAAAAACAGACAGATATACAGTATCTCACAAAAGTGAGTACACCCCACACATTTTTGTAAATATTTTATTCTATCTTTTCATTTGACAATACTGAAGAAATGACATTTGCTACAATGTAAAGTAGTGAATGTACAGCTTGTCTAACAGTGTAAATTTGCTGTCCCCTCAAAATAACTCAACAAGCAGCCATTAATGTCTAAACCGCTGGCAACAAAATGAGTACACCCCTAAGTGAAAATGTTGAAATTGGGTCCAATTAGCCATGTTCCCTCCCAGTGTCATGTGACTCATTAGTGTTACAAGGTCTCAGGTGTGAATGGGGAGCAGGTGTGTTAAATTTGGTGTTATCACTCTCATTCTCTCACACTGGTCACTGGAAGTTCAACATGGCACCTCCTGGCAAAGAACTTTCTGAGGATCTGAAAAAAAAGAATTGATGCTCTAAACATAAAGATGACCTAGGCTATAAGAAGATTGCCAAAACCCTGAAACTGAGCTGCAGCATGGTGGCCAAGACCATACAGCAGTTTAACAGGACAGGTTCCACTCAGAATAGGCCTCACCATGGTCGAACTAAGAAGTTGAGTGCACGTGCTCAGTGTCATATCCAGAGGTTGTCTTTGGGAAATAGATGTATGAGTGCTGCCAGCATTACTGCAGAGGGTGAAGGGGTGGGGGGCCAGCCTGTCAGTGCTCAGAAATACGCCCCACACTGCATCAATCTGGTCTGCATAGCTGTTGTTCCCAGAAGGAGACTGGGCCACAAGGCAGTATTCCAACATGATAACGACCCCAAACACACCTCCAAGATGACCACTGCCTTGCTAAAGAAGCTGAGGGTAAAAGTGATGGACTTGCCAAGCATGTCTCCAGACCTAAACCCTATTGAGCGTCTGTGGGGAATCCTCAAATGGAAGGTGGAGGAGTGCAAGGTCTCTAACATCCACCAGCTCCTTGATGTCGTCATGGAGGAGTGGAAGAGGACTGCAGTGGCAACCTGTGAAGCTCTGGTGAACTCCATGCCCAAGAGGGTTAAAGCAGTGCTTGAAAATAATGGTGGCCACACAAAATATTGACACTTTGGGACCAATTTGGACATTTTCGCTTAGGGGGTGTACTCACTTTTGTTGCCAGTGGTTTAGACATTAATGGCTGTGTGTTGAGTTATTATGAGGGGACAGCAAATTTACACTGTTATTCACTACTTTACATTGTAGCAAAGTGTAATTTCTTCAGTGTTGTCACATGAAAAGATAGAATAAAATATTTACAAAAATGTGAGGGGTGTACTCACTTTTGTGAGATACTGTAGGAGTGGGAATGAGCTTTGTTCAAGCCTATGGGCTAATAAATGGTGGGGAGTGCTTTATAAATCACGAGGGGACAAATGGGAATAGGTGGAACAGAGGGACTAAGAGAAATGAGAATTATAGATACTATAATTAGGACAATTAAAAAATGGGGTTTCATTAACGATAACGTCATAATCCATCATGTAGTATAATATAATTGTAAAAAAATAGATAATTATATAATCATTTTTTTAAAACATATATAAAATATATACATACCTACATGTATATATCAATATACACATGAATGTGGATAAATTCATAAAAGTAATGATGAGACAGTATAATGGGCTGATATAGACCACATACCACAGGACATGGTTCCAGTAATCCATGTCCTTAGTCTGCTTATCTTCAGCAAACTGTTTGCAGGCTTTCTTGTGCATCATCTTTAGAAGAGGCTTCCTTCTGAGATGAAAACCATGCAGACCAATTTGATGCAGTGTTCAACCTTAGCAGCAATGCTGGCAGCAATCATACGCCTATTTTCCAAAGGCTGGGTATGACGCTGAGCATGTGCACTCAACTTCTTTGGTCGACCATGGCGTGGCCGGTTCGAAGTGCAACTTGTCCTGTTAAACTACTGTATGGTTTTGGCCACCATGCTGCAGCTCAGTTTCTGGGTCTTGGCTAACTTCTTATAGCCTAGGCCATCTTTATGTAGAGCAACAGTTCTTTTTTTCAGATCCTCAGAGAGTTCTTTGTCATGAGGTGCCATGTTGAACTTCCAGTGACCAGTATGAGAGAGTGAGAGCGATAACATCAAATTCAACACACCTGCTCCCCATTCACACCTGAGACCTTGTAACACTAACAAGTCACATGACACCAGGGAAAAGGGCTAATTGGGCCCAATTTGGACATTTTCACTTAGGGGTGTACTCACTTTTGTTGCTAGTGGTTTAGACATTAATGGCTGTGTGTTCGAGTTATTTTGAGGGGACAGCAAATTTACACTGTTATACAGCTGTTGCGGAAGTACAAGTCCCATAATGCATTGCAAGCCACTGACAGTTGTAAGCATGACTCCCAAAGGCAGAGGCATGATGAAAATTGTAGTTCTGCAACAGCTGGAGGGCCACAAGGTGAGCACTCATGCTGTTCACTCACTACTTTACAATGTAGCAAAGTGTCATTTCTTCAATGTTGTCACATGAAAAGATATAATTTAATATTTACAAAAATGTGAGGGGTGTACTCACTTTTGTGAGATGCTGTGTGTGTGTATGTATGTAGGTGTGTATATATATATATATATATATATATATATATATATATATATATATAAACAGTGCTGCCCATGATTATTCATACCCCTGGCAAATTTTGACTTAAAGTTACTTTTATTCAACCAGCAAGTAATTTTTTGACGGGAAATTACATAGGTGTCTCCCAAAAGATAATAAGAAAATGTACAAGAGCCATTATTGTGGAAAAAAAAAACATTTCTCAGCTTTTTACATTTACATTTTAGCAAAAAGTGTCCAGTCCAAAATTATTCATACCCTTCTCAATAATCAATAGAAAAACCTTTATTGGCTATTACAGCAATCAAACACTTCCTATAATTGCAGACCAGCCTTTTGCATGTCTCCACAGGTATTTTTGCCCATTCATCTTCAGCAATGAGCTGCAAATCTTTCAGGTTGGAGGGTCTTCTTGCCATCACCCTGATCTT